>VZTO01002826.1:0-25906 GCA_013400615.1 Syrrhaptes paradoxus | reverse complement strand
AAAAAAAAAAAAAAAGCACCTATATATAATCTCTCTAGGTGTAATCTGGGAAATTGGCGTGAGTCCTAGTTTTCATGGGCAGTGAGAAAGGATTATTTCATGTGCTTGGTGGGCAGGGGATGAGGGGACAATGCAGGTTTTCCTTTCCATGGGAATTTTTTTCATGATATGCATTAATGGCACTGATGTTTTTGCAATAGTTTTCTGCCAAGCTTCTGAAAACCTATTATTTAGGGCTGGCATAAAACAGAAATACTTCATGTGGAATACAAAATAGGGAAGTGTAGTGCTCAACCAGATTAGTTGAATTCTGATCTGTTGATTGGGAACACTTTGCATTCCCTGTTCTTGAGGCAAATGTTGCTATTGCTCTTTTTGTTTCAGTAGGGTTTGTGCAGCTTGTAACAGGACACTAATTGTAAAGCCAGAGAATAATTTTAAAACAGAAAGGTCCAGACACATTTAATTAGTGTTACTTACAAACCCTCAAGAGTGCATCGCAGAGCTGCAACAGTAGATACCAGGGTTGAGAGACATTTATTATAGCTTAAGAGCTTTGTTGAAGGAACCTGTCACCTCCAGCACACGTTTTGGGGTGGATTGTGGTTGATCCTTTTTTTTCTTTTTTCCCGGTACTGACTCAGAATGAATGGGGACTTGGGGACTTGCCATGAGGAATGTTCAGTTCTCCGCATTTGTTGCCACTAAAGAACTTCTGGGGCATTTCTCATCCTGTCAAGATTTTCTTCTACAACCTAGACCTACTCTTTGTTCTTTGCAGCTCCTTTCTGGCCTCACCTCGCCCCACAGTTTCCCCCAGCTTTATTCTACCTTCAGGTCTGTCCTGCCCATGTCTGTGGCAGCAGGCACGCAGCATCCTCTGCCGTGCCCTAGGCTGCATCCTCCCTCTCGTGGCTGATGCAGGATGGTGCTGTGTGAGGCACAGCGCCTCTGTTCCGGAGCAGTGCTGAAAGAGAAGTCACCCAGGCAGTTGGTGACACAGAGTTTTCATCGCGCAGTGGCAGCCCACTGATGGGCACATTGCGTTTCAGTCGGGGATGAGCTTTAGCACATGTGGTTATATACTACTGATATTTTGTTCTGAAATGAAAAACAAGTAATTGCATTTACCTTTTACTGTGCATTCTGTGCATTCAAACAAATAAACTAAGTAGATTTTTTTCTTTTTTTTTTCCCTGTAATTTCTCCTTGTAAGGAAAATGTTTAAATGATTGATTTGCTTTCTGCTAAAATAATTTCTGGTACCCACAGTGACATTAATTTTATATGCTGTATGTTTCTGAAAACTTTTCCGAGGAGATGGTTTGGTCCATACTGCCATATAGCGTGGGTGCAGTGGAGAGGCTCTTGTTCAGTGATTCTCAGAGGGAGGCAGGTGCTGCACTAACTGCCCAGGTAACCTTACAGATAGTAGAGAACTGAATAAAACAGATTCTTTGCAGAAATGTCAGTCATTGCTCCTTAGACCTGCAAATTCATAATCATGATAATACTTCTCATCAGAACAATAGAAGACATGGACTGTACTGCACTCCCTTTTGCTCTTGGTTCAGATACGTTGCTTTCAGTGCTTAAGAACAACCAACTATTTGGTTGTAGCCCTGTGAGCTGAGCCTTATTGTGCTGCTCTGCAAATGTGCTGCACTGCTTAGGGGTGCAATGTGCAAGCTGTAGAGAAGTTTTCTCGGGGAAAAGGTGGGCTGGGGTACTTAATGGAATAGTGATTAACACACAACAAGAAATGTGTGTCCATCTGCGCTCAGGGTTGTATTTGTCACATCCAGGTTTGTTGTTTGTATGTTTTTCTGGTTGTTTGGGTGTTGGGGTTTTTTTTGGTTTGGGTTTTTTGTTTGTTTGTTTTGTGTTGTTTTTCCTCAGTGGCTTTTAGGCAGGTGCACATTCATTTTTTTTTGTGGAAGCTGAAATAGAATGAATGTCATGTGCCTGTGTCCTGCGCAGCTGGAATTACGGAGGTCTGTCTTGCTGCCTTCAGGATTCCAAAGCAGTGGCCATGAGAACTCACTGGCATCCTGGTTGAGTTAGCATGGCAGGGGCCGTACTTAGCTCTTGTTGCTACCCTGAGAGAGGAATGAGGAGATTGAAGTGTAGGACTGGGTGAATCTGTATAGGAATGTAAGAGGAAATAATGAAGCTAGTGCTAGATGGTGAAATAATACCTCCTGCACCAAGATCTCCCATGATCGTTTCAGTTCTCACATCGTTTCAGAGTAATTGCTTCTGTATGTTTATCTAGCCGTGCAACTCATGGGTCATTTCTCTCTTTGTACATCCCTGGAAACATCCCTGGAAGCATGTAGATGATATGACACAGTTCCTGGGTGAGAAGTAGAAACTGCAGGGATTAAGTCCTGGCCTTATTGCAGGGAGGGCTCAGTTATCTGTCTGGACATGCTATCCACTCTTGTGGCTGTCAAAGCAGATTGGTAATGGGAATTATTGATCACCTCTGACAAATTTATTGTATCCATTTAATTCTTATGTAGTACATCCTCCTCAAAGCTTTGGGAGCTTTACCCTTCCTCCTTATAGTCTCTGGGAGGCTCTTTTTGCACCTTCCTGCTTGGCTGTTTCTCGATCTGAAATGAATGCAAGAATTGGATGGGTAGAGGCTGACCCATGTTAATCTTTCACTCGTATCTTCAGGTCTTTTTTGCATAGCTGTGGATGTGGGTAGGGTTAGGAAATGTAGTACTGGGAGTCTGGCTGTAAAAACAAATAGTGCTTCTTGATGATGGAGATAAAAGGCAGGATATTGGATCTGGGAGATTCAGACACTTGCACATCTCACTGTTCCCTGGGGACTTTTTATAGTAAAGAGCAATTAATAGTGGTAACATGATTCCTAAAGGGTTTTTAGTGGTATGTTACCTTTTGCTATTTTTCCCATTTTATGTGGGCAAACAGAACCAGTTTTGTCCATTGACAGATTAGTCAGGTGGGGTTTTCTGTGGTTGGAAAGCTGTTTGTCTCGGAAGAGTGAAACCAAGAAGTGTTGCTAATTCATACTGGGGGGACAGTCCCCAGCATAGAACTGTGTCAAAGGGTCCCTGGTCTGTTCCACCACCAGATGGATTTCGTAGAGAGATTCAGATCAGTGAGGCAGTCAGCTGGCTGCCCCGGACAGCCTGGCAAGTAGCATAAATACTCGGAATGTGCAGGATTAAACAAAAGAGCCTGCCACGCTCTGCATTGATTAATGTGAACCCCAGCCAAGGGGAAAACCAGCATGGCATGTCAGGGGAATAGCTACTGGGTTATCTGGAAAACTGACTGCTGACCATGGAGGAACAGAGTTAAATAATCAGAAGTGATAGACCGTTTTCTAATAAATATTGTTGTAAGCTGAGTTTCAACTGTAGCTTATCTGTAGGAGGTGGCATTAAACATTACTTTTGCTGTCCTGGGGTAAAAGGAGACATTAGAGCATACAGACTGTGAGATCTGATAGTTAGCTTGATTCTTTATTAGCATTAAGCACAAAACACAGACATCTCAGCATGAGAAGGGAAAACGGTGACAAAGCCTGTTATACAAACCCTTCATTTAAAACTACAACTGCAATCAACATTGAAAGCAGTGCTAAAGTCAGTAATTTGGCACTTTTGTACCTCAAAGCTTTTAATGAAACGCTGCAGCTTACAGCTCTCCTTAATTTACACGAATAATTAGAACTCTAAAGGAAATCGTAGTCAAGAAATTAAACTTCAGAAAAAGCCTCAATTGTTAGCCTTACTGGGTGATAGCAGATTACGGGGTCCTGTGCATGATGTGTTGTTTAAAGGGAAAGTGTTGTAAAATACACCTTGTCTTACTGCTACTGTAGATATAGCCCTTGACTAGGAGTGTTTCCGAACACGGCGTTCCTGATTCCATCATCCATCATCTGCAGCTTACGTGGTGTCTGTAGCACTTTGCCCTGGTGCTGGAAAGCAGCTGCACCCAAAAATTACGTTTCACTTAAGAGCATGAGGCCGATTCACTGATTTCATTCTCACTGTTCGTAGTGTCTTCCACAGGAGGACACTTTTGGGTGAAAACTCAAAGTAGCTTGGAAAGCAAACAGTGAAAGAGCTCCAACTGGACGTTTTCATCCTGACATTTTTTTTTCAGATGGTTCTTCTGCTCTGGTCATGTCTCGCTCTTTGTATTGTGCCAGGGCACTATGGTAAGCTGCTTCCTTGCTGAATCTTTATGTTCTGATATTCCCCAAAGGTATCAAGAATCCCCTCCTCCAATTCAGGCAGAATTACTGAGCGGTTTCCATGGTGACAGGGGAGGAATTGGATCTGCAGACCAGCTGAGATCAATCCCAGCTGCCTGCCTCCTACTCTCGAGCAGTCAGCGTTATTTTTAATAAAGTGACCATGTACAGCAGGCACGGCTTTGTCTTGTTAAGCCTTTGTTGTGTATTAAATCTTGAGGGCTTTCACCATAATCTGCTGAACTCACAAGCTTTACAAATCCTACCCTTACTCAAAGGGCATTAGACCCAGTAGATTTTTTTTTTTTTCCCCTGATCAGTTTTGTTTATTTTGGGAATTTAGGATGCACCGCAGAGTTTAATTGGGGAACTGCTTCTAGAAATGAATGAAATGAAAGGTACTGTCTTTAAGAGCTGAACCTGGGGTTCTGCCTTTAAAACTCATTATATCCATATTGGTTTTTATTTGCCAAAATATCGGTGCATTTTCTCTTCGCTTCACTTTCACATTGCAGAGGAATGTAATCCAAAGGAAAAGCAGTGGGAACATAAAACTGAAAGTTTGTGCTGTAAGCAGGTTTGCTTCTAGACTTACACTTTTAGCTTGCATTTCTTTCCAGTAACTTCCATAAATTCCCTTTCCAGATGTCAAAGGCGGTGTCAGCAGGTAGGGTGAGCTCCTCTGGTGTTTGTATCAGTACGAGTGGATGCTGAGTCCTCTGTGCAGTTATAGCTGCACATGTGTAGGGCTGTCTTTAGATCTATAAAAACTGGATGCATAATTCAGATTCCACAAGCTTGATGCCAGAAGATGGGACAGTCTGACGTCCGTGGCTCAGAAATTCACCTTATTCCTCTGCAGTGAGGCCATGAACCAAGACATCCTGCTGGTACTGTGTCAGTCAGGCTTCTGTCAGCTGTTCTGTGACAGGGTAGGTACAGGTTTGGATCAGAGAATTCAGACACGGGGAAATAGACTTGTGTTGGCTGTTATTTATTTTTCTGTACTTACTTTCTCCCTATCTCCTCCTCAAAACAGTAACTCAAATATATTTAATTTCTTTTTAAGATTATTTATGAGAAAGCTGTGAGAGAGTAAGGATGGTATTTTGGAATGTGATTTTGGTACTTTTTTTATACAAAGTTTTTTTTTCTGAACAGTTGCAGCAGTCAAATGATCTGCTTGGTGATGCTTTCTAGGGGCACTGAGAAATGACCAACCTCCAGTGAAAAGAGCATGAGTGGCAGATTCTTACAGGTGGCGATTAGGTTTGTATCACAGTTGCAAGGCTCCAGGCTNTATTTTTAATAAAGTGACCATGTACAGCAGGCACGGCTTTGTCTTGTTAAGCCTTTGTTGTGTATTAAATCTTGAGGGCTTTCACCATAATCTGCTGAACTCACAAGCTTTACAAATCCTACCCTTACTCAAAGGGCATTAGACCCAGTAGATTTTTTTTTTTTTTCCCCTGATCAGTTTTGTTTATTTTGGGAATTTAGGATGCACCGCAGAGTTTAATTGGGGAACTGCTTCTAGAAATGAATGAAATGAAAGGTACTGTCTTTAAGAGCTGAACCTGGGGTTCTGCCTTTAAAACTCATTATATCCATATTGGTTTTTATTTGCCAAAATATCGGTGCATTTTCTCTTCGCTTCACTTTCACATTGCAGAGGAATGTAATCCAAAGGAAAAGCAGTGGGAACATAAAACTGAAAGTTTGTGCTGTAAGCAGGTTTGCTTCTAGACTTACACTTTTAGCTTGCATTTCTTTCCAGTAACTTCCATAAATTCCCTTTCCAGATGTCAAAGGCGGTGTCAGCAGGTAGGGTGAGCTCCTCTGGTGTTTGTATCAGTACGAGTGGATGCTGAGTCCTCTGTGCAGTTATAGCTGCACATGTGTAGGGCTGTCTTTAGATCTATAAAAACTGGATGCATAATTCAGATTCCACAAGCTTGATGCCAGAAGATGGGACAGTCTGACGTCCGTGGCTCAGAAATTCACCTTATTCCTCTGCACTGAGGCCATGAACCAAGACATCCTGCTGGTACTGTGTCAGTCAGGCTTCTGTCAGCTGTTCTGTGACAGGGTAGGTACAGGTTTGGATCAGAGAATTCAGACACGGGGAAATAGACTTGTGTTGGCTGTTATTTATTTTTCTGTACTTACTTTCTCCCTATCTCCTCCTCAAAACAGTAACTCAAATATATTTAATTTCTTTTTAAGATTATTTATGAGAAAGCTGTGAGAGAGTAGGGATGGTATTTTGGAATGTGGTTTTGGTACTTTTTTTATACAAAGTTTTTTTTTTCTGAACAGTTGCAGCAGTCAAATGATCTGCTTGGTGATGCTTTCTAGGGGCACTGAGAAATGACCAACCTCCAGTGAAAAGAGCATGAGTGGCAGATTCTTACAGGTGGCGATTAGGTTTGTATCACAGTTGCAAGGCTCCAGGCTTGTTCTTTGCAGTCCTGCCTGCTGTGTTTGTATAAAGGGATGAGTCTGGTTTTCTTTATTTCCTTTTCTCTACCCACTTCTGTTTGCTGCAGCCACAGTGACCACAGAGATAGGATAGCTGCTTCCCCCTTCCCAATCATCTTTCAGTAGATACAATCCTACTATATTCTGTTTTCTTTCTCTAATTTCTGTTTTGTGTAGTTCCTTCCTTTTTTCCCTGTGTTATGTTCCTCCTTGCTGCTTTTCAGTGTTACACATCATTGTTTCCTATTTATCTAATCTCCTGAAAGCCCCATTACTGTAATACAGCCACATCCCTATCTTTGTAATTCGTTCAGCCCTAGAACACCGTGAAGAGGCAGATAAAGAAGCCTGCGTATCCCTTGACAGGGAAACACAGCATCATTACATATCTATCTCAGCTTGTTTTAGAATTGGGTTTTCCTTTCCCCTGACCAGCTACACACGTACAGCTCTCTGGTCTGGGCTGCACAGGCTGTTGGGTTCTTCCTGTGAAAGCAACAGGGCGTTCTCCTCAAACTTATTCACTGAAAGAGTCAATATTCTGTACCTGAGAATGTTTAGAGACTGCACTCAGGATGAAGATTTGAGTGGCCCTTTATGCTCCTTCCTCATATATTGTCATCCTCCCCTCTGCCCCCAACCCGCCCTGATAGTGGCTTAGCCAGGTCCCAGGTTGCATTGGTGTCTCGTCTTTGCTTGAGATGGGCTGTCCTGAGGCTAGAGGGTTTGCATCTTTTCCAAAAACAAGTCCAAAGGTGAAATTGTTCTGGTGAGAGCCCCTCCAGAAATGCAGAGAGAGGGGCAGAGTGCCTTACATGTGCAAGTGCATCCTGCTGTAGTTTCCTGCCCGTTTCTTTCAGACACAGAGAAATGTGTCATGTCGCACGTGCTCAACATAATAACAATTCATGCTGTGAAGTCAAAAGGATTTAGGTCCTCGTTTAGTTCTGAAGTTCAAATCGGAACCTTGAGGGTCAGTGGCAAAGTGGTGGAAGGCTAAAGGAGTAATGGTTTGATGGGAAAGGAAGGATGGGCGGGGGGCGGACGGGGGTGAACTCCCATTTATCCTAGGGAGCCTTGATGGATATCACTCCATAGTAAATTTGCATTAATGCAAATCTGTAGTTAAGTGTATTTAGTGTTCTGAGACATTCTGTTTGCATGGCCCCAGACAGTTCTCCAAGAGCAGCCAGAGAATTAGCCTTCCTGCTTCTAGGGTGGAAGGGTGGCTGCAGCTCACTGCACTTCACTCCCACTCCGCTTTGCTTGAGTCCTTGTGAATTTAGACAGATATAGAACAACACCCAGCAATTAACACACTTGCCTCTGCTTAAAGTTATTTACCTGCCAGGTAAAGCCTGTGGTGTTATCCTTAGTCTTAGCCCAGTAGGGGGGCATCCTCCCTGCCTATTACCAAAATCATGGCTTAATTTGAGCTCATTTCTTTTGTTGAAATGCAAAATTAATTATATTTAACTACAGATGAACAGGAAGTTGCATTAGCAGAGTTTTTTTCAAATCAATGGGGAGTTATTCAGCATTATTTGGGGGCTGGGGAACTTTGTAATCAGATAAAAGATATGGGGGAGGGCAGAGCTATAAAAAGTGTTATTGTGTGATGATGAAGAGGCCTTTTAATGCAGTTATTATGGGATGCTAAAGAGGCCTTTATTGCTTGAAGTTGGAAGTGGAATACAAATGGGCTCACAGTGTCTTTTAAATGAAGAGTGGAAAAAATAGTCTCCATTTCCCCGAACTGCAAAGTAAAAATAACAATTAAGTAGTAATTAAAATCCATGGCAGTGCTGGGTTTGTTAGTTTGATCATATACTAAGCAATAAAGTTTAGCAAGTAGGGAGCAATTGTTTGTGTAATTTAAGGCATAGTTCATGGTTACGACGAACCTGTTTAGCCAGGTTATGGTGTCAGCAATTTGTTCTGCTGATAAAGGCTGGTTGAAACAATTAGGGTTGACTTCTCCCCGGTGTAAGATAAGTACTGATGAGCTTGATGTGAATATTTCAGAGCAACACTTCTTTTCAGATGATACCTGATGTCCAGAAGTTATCTTCAGTTTCCCTGGCTGGAGGCTGCTGGATAAGCACAGCTGGGCTCTTTTGTGCCAAATTTCATCACCAGGGGTCTGCCTTCCAGCCCGTTGTTAACTCAGTTTGTAGGAGAAAGCCTTAACATTGTTTGCAAATAAACTGAGAACAAAAAACTGAGAACTGAGAACAAAAACCAGAACAAGGACCCACAGCCTATCCAGTCCATTATCTTGGCTCCTTCAGAGAAACACCACCAGAAGAAAACACAAGAGACTGGAAGTAGTCCCACAAAGTCCCAATCTCATTGAACGTGCGAGCGTAACATCACCTTGCCTCTCTGACTTCAGCCAGGCACTGGGCAGTGGTGAGAGTGTAAGGTCACCTGGAGCCCAGCCCAGCAGGCAGCTGACGCCTCCCGTGTGAGGTGTTGCCGTCTAATAGCAGTATCTTGTCAGATGAATTTATCATGCTTGTCACTGCCTCCTCCTTGCTTTTCCCATCACCGAAGCTGTCACTTTGTTATAGTCGTATGGGGAGCTTCTCAGTGTCCTTGCACTGACGGGCCACCGTATATGCACAACTGGAAGCTGCTGCTTTTCTGTGCTGACATGATCTTACGAGAAAGGATGCTGGTGTTTCTGAACCTGAAATACATGAATGTTGGATGAAGAGCTCTTGAGAAAAATCTATGACATATTTTTTAGGTTTCGGAATACCGAAATTGTTAGGTTTTACTGTAATGGGGAGCTACCAATACAAAACACAGTAGCCACAACATCTCTCTTGAGTTACATTCTCTGAGAATTTAAAGCTCTAGTTCTGCAAGAAGTGAAATGGATTATTGTTGCAGCACAGTGTGTGCAAGACCACCTGGATTATTTAGAAGCTTTAACATCTAAACTCAAAGCTGGGACTATATGCTAGTCAGAAGGTAAAGGGTCTTGGACTGCCAAAGCTTTTTTGCTGAAGACCACTCCTGTTCTCTAACCACCTTCTGCATGCTCATTTCTTTTCCAGCCTCTCTACAAGTGGACATTGTTCCCAGCCAGGGGGAGATCAGCGTTGGAGAATCTAAATTCTTCTTATGTCAAGGTGAGCAATGGCTCTGGCGGCAGTTGTCTCCTCTGGGTTTGCTGGGAAGGTCACTGTCTTAACTCCGACGTAAAAACTCCAGTGCTAGGTGTAGCTGCAAGATCTCTTTCTTTCTGATATGCCCTTATGGTTTTTAAGACTGGGTAGCGAAGGCAACACATGCTGTTTACTGGAAACAATGAATGCATTCTCCCTTGAGAGCTGGCAGCAGAAAGCAGCTCCAGCAAAGAGATTTAAAAATGAAAACACAGGTACTGAAGTGTTGTCTCTAAGCTTGAGCAATAGCCACAACAATGGCACCTTGCATCATTCCACAACTCTTTGATCTTTTGAATTTAAAATTAAACCTGTTGTTTTTCCAGGTTATTCCTCTAATCAACTGCTAACAGCAGTAATGGGAGTGCTAGGTGACTTTAGAGTTGTATTTGAGTATTTGTTCAGGCCACCAGCTGCCCCAGGCCATTCTCCTGCTCAATGTGGTGCAGCGCTGACAATCCATGTGCCCCAAAGCAGCTCCTACACTTTTATGGCATTTTCCAAATTAGCATCCACATGTCCTCTTTAGAGGTTCTCCTGAAAGCAGCCAGCCTGGTTTCCAATGGGAGGATTTGGTATGTTGGAGCACATGATAGCATCCTGAAGCATGACAGAGGGCAAACAGGTGCTGTAGTGAGCTCTGGGAGAAAAATGCCATCAGAAGACCAGACTTCTTCAGGAACCTACTGACTGGGACAAGTAATGAAGTAGTCTGATCCGAGAGTGCTTAACTGCAGAGTAATTTGTTAATGTGTGCTTTAAAAGCAAAATCATACTCTGAGCAAGCGCTGTTGTGATGATATTTGCATTCAGAAAACTGTGGGATCAGTTAAAGCCCCTCCAATAACAGGAGTTTGTCCCAAATAACAAAACCCTACTGGGGAACGCAGAGATGTGAGCTTCAAGATTCTTGACAACTTCAAGAATCAGTAACAATTCTGGGGTGCAGCAGAGGTTTGAGCTGATCAATGCCAGAACTGCTGCTATGTCACCGTTTTGGTATGTAAAGTAGCCCAGCCTACAATTTACTGAAAATGGGATGAAGCTGAAGCAGGAAGAGATTTTTATTTCTCAGGCTGATCTGCCTAGTGGAGGGACCGGGACATGGGATCTCAGGATGCATAGGCGGCTATTCTGGGCTAAAACGAGGGTACCCCTTTAGATGATAAAACCAACCTAATATCGTTTTTGCAGGACAGCAGCTGACCATTCACAGCGCTGTGAGAGAGAATTTTCTTTGCTTGCTTCTCAGGTACCAGCAGCCCTTTCCCTGGGTCAATCTTCTGCATAGTGCTACTGGTTGCATTTAATTCCCTCGGTGCAGATTTCTTGAGAACTCATTTCAATTTGCTCTGTTTTTTCTTTTATTGTCCCTAGTGGCAGGGGAGGCCAAATACAAAGACATTTCCTGGTTTTCCCCTAACGGTGAGAAGCTGACGCCGAACCAACAGCGCATCTCGGTGGTGCGAAATGATGACTTCTCCTCCACCCTCACCATCTACAACGCCAACATTGATGATGCTGGCATCTATAAATGTGTTGTCAGTAGCGTGGAGGAGGGAGACTCCGAGGCCACCGTCAATGTGAAAATTTTCCGTAAGGGAGCGGCTCCGAGGCTATTTTCTGGTCTACCTTGCACATGTCTGAGGCAAGATTAGGGAGGCAACCATTCTACCTTCCTAGAAAAGGCTATTTTTAAAGGGGAAGAAGGAGGGTGGGAAGAAAGGAGGTGTTAAGACGATACAGCCTTCTCCTTTCTTGGTTTTGAGATGAAAGTGTGAACTAGGACCTTGGGCTGTCAGAGCATTACCAGCATGTCTACTTCAATTTTTCTGAAAGACAGGAGGGCAAGGGGTAGAAGCTGACATCATAAATGTCTGGGAGGAGTGAGCAGCTTTTGTGGATGACAAACATGCTATGAGATTAGACTGGTTTTCAATAAAGAGGATCATGCATTCATGTGATGATATTTAAGCATGTTGTCCAGCAGAGCCATGATAGCATCTTCTCCCCTTCCTGCTGCAAAGTTGGGCGGTTCCAAGTTCACATTTTCTCTTTGCAGTGTGGACAGATGGGTGAGTTAGGGTATTGGTTTGCCCCACTGATATACCTGGGAGGCAGGGCTGGAACATGGGATTCGTGTGGTGCATCGAGTCAGGCACACATTTATCCTTCCCTCGGGAACATAAGGATTTCTAGAGAACATGGTCCTCAGTCAGGGGCTCAGCTAGAGATGTGCCAAGAAAGCCGCAGTGACTTTCTCCTTCTGTTGTTTTCAGAAAAGCTGATGTTCAAGAATGCTCCCACTCCTCAGGAATTCAAGGAAGGGGACGATGCTGTGATAGTGTGCGATGTGGTCAGCTCACTGCCTCCTACCATCATCTGGAAGCACAAAGGCAGGGATGTTATCCTAAAAAAAGATGGTAAGGCACAAGGGGTGTCTTGGTGCTTGTCCGTTCAGGGGTCAAATCGGGCTCATGCAAGGGGCTGAGGAGATGAAATGAGAGGAGAGAAGCAATTTCTATCTAACACTATATCTTTGGATGTGAACTGTTATTCAAGGTGCTGTGGTTTGGCAATGGTGGGACAGTAATGTTCCCACAGAAATGGCCATTAGGCTTTGGCACTGGAATGCTTGGCCAAGGAATGCTAGAAAAAAAATTCAGATAAAAGAAATTGTGTCAGACAGAAAAGCTGCAAAAGAGGCTAAAAGCTCCTTGCAAGAACCTTTTCCTTTCTTTGAAAATGCTTCAGACTGTCATACCCAGAGGGACATTTTAGTGACAGAGGGACAGAGCCCTGACTCTAGTTGAGCATTCACATGTCAGCTGCTTTTCCCACGTCCGCTTATTGCATGCACGAGGGAACTGTGGTAGGGCTTGAAATCGGCCACACTTGTGCAAGAGGGGCACGTTTCAAATTGCTTGTTGTCTGATACCAATATACACACAGACACGTTTACATTGAATATTTATCAGTTTATTTCTCTGTGTGTACTTGTGGTATAAAGCACCAGAGCGGTTGGCCTGCTATCCACATCTGGTTTCTTTCTTGGCAATGTCATAGCCAGTTAAGGCAGCATCTCCGTGAAATGATGGGACGGGAAGTTTTATGCCACTAAGCTTTGTATCAACCTGGAAGGGACAAGGAGAGAAGAAGAACCTGTTACCTGCAGTGAGCTTTCCTGAGGGTCCTTGAATGAAACTTCCTTTTGTCTTTTCTAGTTCGATTTATAGTCCTGTCCAACAACTACCTGCAGATACGGGGAATCAAGAAAACAGATGAAGGGACGTACCGCTGTGAGGGCCGGATCTTGGCTCGTGGGGAAATCAACTTCAAAGATATTCAGGTCATCGTAAATGGTGAGCAGCTTTGAGTAAAGCTACGATGGGGGCAGGGTATGTAGCACCTGCACTCCAGGCTGCTGATGGAAATGTTATTTTAGATTCACCCTCATGATTTACCATCAGCTTGCTAACCTTTCTCTGCTGTGTCAAATCAAAATGTCCATGAAACAGACTGAGTGTTTACCAGATGTTTACAGGAAACTATCATGTCAAAAGAAGCCTTAAGTGTCTGATGACTTAGAGTGAGGTGTTGCTCTTACTGGGACTTGAACGTGGTTTTGTCCACAATAGAGATTTTCCGTGCATCTCCCCACCTCTGCCCTTCCTTCCCTGTGCTGATTGCTTTGGAGAGCTCGTGCATCAAACCTGTTGATTGAAACCTGTGGGTGATGGCATAAGGGTTTGAGTTACCAGTGACATCTGTGTGTATTGCAGAGATTTACAGGGAGCCTTCCAGGGCTCGCTCTGGCTCACATCTTCTATCCTTTCTAACTTGAATATGGATTCCTTCTCTTCTAGTACCTCCTTCTGTGCGTGCTAGGCAGACCACGATGAATGCCACTGCCAACCTCAGCCAGTCTGTCACCTTAGCATGTGATGCTGATGGCTTTCCTGAGCCAACTGTGACGTGGACAAAGTAAGATGCTATGTGCAATGTCTTGATTGTGTGTGAGCGTGGATGTTTTCACCAAGGCCTGGAAAACCAGGCTGGAGGGAAAGCAACATTTGAACTGGAATAAGATTAATTTGTTTTTTCTCGCAAGAGAAAGAATAACCTCATAACAGAATTGCAGTTAGCTTCTCTTGTGGGTTAACCCCAGCAGGCAGCTAAGCACCACACAGCCACTCACTACACATCCCCTGAGTGGGAAGGGTAAAATCCAAAAACCTGTTGGTTGAGATAAAGACACTTTAAAATATAAAGCAAAAGCTGTGCATACAAGCAAAGCAAAATCAGGAATTCCTTCACTACTTCCCCTTGGCAGACCCGAAACATAGCACCGTATGAGCTGCTATGAAGCAAATTAACTCTGTCCCAGCTGTGATGTGTGTCAGGAGGTGAAAGGTTCAGCTGCCAAGAGCCCTAAGGGAGGAGGTGTTAGGAAAAGATCACAATGTAAGCTTTGTAGCACATAGAGAAAGGAAAAGTTGGTGGTCCCTCTCAGGGAGTTTCTCTGAGGGATTTCAGTGTAGGAATTTAGTTCTGGCATTAACAAGCAGTCTGAAAAAAAAATAGCAACGTGGCCAGTGTGCTTTGTGTCCTGCAGAGATGGAGAGCCGATAGAGCAGGGTGATGATGAAGAGAAATACAGTTTTAACTACGATGGGTCCGAGCTCATCATCAAGAAGGTGGATAAGAGTGATGAAGCAGAGTACATCTGCATCGCTGAGAACAAGGCTGGGGAGCAGGATGCCACCATTCATCTCAAAGTCTTTGGTAAACATACTCTTACTGTCCCCCCTTTCCAATCCAGTTGGCTATTGGTAGCTCACTAGTGCAAGCTGAAAGTAACCTGCTTAGCCCAGATAATGCCTGACGGGGCTTGTCCAGAGCTGCTTCTTTCCCAAGTAGTGCTGTGCACCCCTGCCATCGTGCCAGGCAAACAGATTATGTGTGTCTGAAACATGCCAACTCCATTTTCCTTCCTCTCTGATAAAAGAAATTCAGCCCTGTGCAGAGGCTGGTGTGAGATTCACGTGCTACTTGAAATATCTTTGAGGCCCAGAGGGCTGAATCCTAATCCAGCCCAAGCTGCTATTAAAAGGGCTTTACTGCTTCACTGGGACTTGCTATAGCCTGGACAGGGAGGTGAATGACCCCAAGCTTGCAGGAATGAATCGGCAGCTTTCCTGTTTTCCATGAATTTGGAAGTGTTAAGGACTGTCACTCTCCCTGTCCCATCCCTCTGCAACCACTTGACAAAGCTGCTTGTCAAAAGGCTAATTTGGGGCAGGTAAAGTAGTGAGGTGGAAGATTTAGCTGATAATCCCAGGGACTGATCATTTGTACACTGTTAAATGGGTTCTGCTTTGGATATACCCTCTTCTAGTACTCTCTTACAAGCCTCAGCTGTAGGCATGTGTAGAAAAGCCTTTTTCCCCCAATGTTGCTTGTTTCAAGCATTGCTGTTGACAGGCGAGCTTCATTCTGAGCACCAGCTGAGTGAAGGTTGCTTTTTCTTTTCAGCAAAACCCAAAATCACCTACGTGGAGAATAAAACAGCGATGGAGCTGGAGGATCAGATTACACTGACCTGCGAGGCATCTGGGGACCCAATCCCTTCCATCACTTGGAGAACTTCCACCAGGAACATCAGCAATGAAGAGAAGGTATAACCCTTCCCAAAACCGTGGTCTCATCCGTGCAGCTTGTATCTGCCTGCCTCTGCTGATCCAGAATGCATGATAGCCGCACACAGATGTACACTGAAATCATGGTGGGTCCCCTCTCTGTAGTGAGAACAGCGGTGGTCCTGCACTGACTGTCTGCTAAAGGGTCAGCTCCCCAGCTGAAGGGATGCCATAGGTGTCATCTCAGTTTATAACTGAGGATGTGCTGGTATCCCTCTGAGCTGAATTAACTGGGAAAGCAGCAAGCCCTGGCTCCTTTTCAGAAGAGTTTCCAAAGTTGCAGGAAGCTTGTGAAAGGGTTTTTCCCTTCTGTTTCCAAGCAGAGAGGTGGGAATGAGCACCCTGATTGCAGTGTTATCCATGCTGTCATCGTGAGGATGATATGATGTGGGAGGGTGGCAGGTGAAGAGGTATGGTGTAGTATCTCTCAAAGATGCAGCGGACCAAAATGAGCCTGTTAATTCCTTCTTGCCCTTCTGTATTGTATTCTGATACTGCATATACCCGAAGCACAAAAGCCTGGCTGCCTTTGTGTTCACCTGTTTCATTGATCAAGTCAATACCATTTTGTTCTTAAAAGGCAAAAATAATTAGCAGTTTTTCTTTTAAAAAGAGTGGGGTTTTTTTTTTGTATTGGCCACAATTCCCCCTAACTAGACAAGGTTAGGATGTGGTGTATTACTGCAGATGTTTCATAAGAGTTGCATAAGGTGATCAGGAAGCATAGTTTAGAGCCAAGGAAATCCTAGACAGAAGCTGGAGTAAGGAGCTGTTGCTTATTTATAATCTTCTAATAACAGGATGCTTCAAGGCTCAGCTAACCTGGGCATAGCAGGGGTTTGGACTCAATATGAAGACAGTAGTTGACAGACTACGAAAGTCTTAAAGCGACGGGTATCCGCTGTCAGTCATCCCCACAGCTGCCATTCCGCACTGTAGGCTCCTAAATGAGCTTTTTTAATTGCCTCCGTGATGTCCGCTCTTCACCATGTTGTTAATGTGTAATTAATTAGGGTGCCAAAGTTTTCCTTAATTCTTTCTTAACATCTTTTGGATTCAAGGGCTAGTGTAAATCCCTGTTTAGAGAGGTTTCCATTCCCTTCAAAAGCTGTTGGCTTGCTCTCTCCCCACAGGGATCTGTTTTGGCAGGATAAGGTTATTTGTGGTGGTGTCTGTGTCCAGGAGAGCAGTAGGAGGAGCTGAGGGCTTTAGTGCTCCTAGCACTGGAGTATGGATCACAGCCATGGAAAAGAGCTTTGACAGGGAGAGTGTAAGAACTGAAATAACACCAAATCCAGTAGAAGTTGGTAGGAGATCCTGTTTGCAGAGTCCTGTCTGTCTGGCCCAATTAAACTAACAAGATCTCAGTGGCAAAACTGCTAACCATTTTTGAGACTCTTATATATCCTGTTGATGCTGTTAAGTCGATGGTCAGTATTAAGGAAAATGTTAATGCTCCGATATTCTTACAAAGAGAAGGGGAAATTCAGAGGTTTGAGGTACTACCATGTGTCTCATGTACTGGTTCAAACCTCCATGGCAAAGATTTTTTCTTTTTTTTTTAATCATACACCATGCACTTTTTAGGCAGGATTTTAATTTTTTGCGTGTGTTTTGTTCTTTACTTTTTCCCATTCTCTGTCTTGTGCTGTAAGTTTAGGTGAACGGTACAGATGTCCAGAAAATCCTCAGGTCAAAATACTTGTGGTAAACATTCTATTATATGTACAACCAAATGTATACATTCAGTTTACTATCCACTTACTGTCTTGGGATAGCACAGGGAAATGGATGTCTTTGATGTGGGACAGACAATACTATTTTTAAAATTATCAGCCCTACTTTTGAATATGCTTTAGACACTTGGATGCATCTGTCTTGGTACCTGTTGCTTACTTTTATAATCGTACTTCAGTCCAGATTTTTAAAGGTCTAGAGGTGCCTTAACTCCCATGAATATTTGGTACTTCAGAAAAACCTGCCAAACCCACAGACAACTAAAAAAACCCTCTCTGGCTTATGGTTTTTTTTTTCCCCCCCTTAGTCTTTGTCCAAGAACAGAGACAGTCTGATGTGTGGGCAAGAGGCAGGAGGTGCTATAGCACCGAACACCTGGGTTGGCAATGTCACAACTATTTCAACATTCCCACACTTCCCTGAGAGACCTCTTGATATCCTAGTATTCATAGCAGAAAGATTCTCCTCTCTGTGCCTATGCCTACATAATGTGGCACCGCTGGGACAAACAATCTTTTGCTTTGAGAACGGTCTGCAAAGGTAAGTGGTTGTGACTGTGCTCTGGCAAAATCAGGTGATTGGCAACTCTATCCCAACACAGATGAGCAGACCAAACCTCCAGATACTAGCATGGTGGAAGCTCCTTCTTACTAGTAAGCTGGCAGCTTGCATTCTTCTTCCAGAGAGTGCAAGTAAAATTTTTTTTTAAAAAGTTTCTATGAGGTTGACTTTGATAATGCAGGAATATGGTACCTAGGAGAAACTTTTGCCCTGTCAGTCTGAGATTCCTGTTTATTACTGCTGCAGAACATAGCAAGAGCTCACAGGCCTGGAAGGTCATCAACATGATGATTTGAAATGGTTTGGCTTTGTCTTCCCTTGAGTATTTATTCCTCGTTGTAGGCAGGAGGAATGCTTTCTCTGTGAACACCAGGTGCAAAGCTGATGAAGCCAGTGTGCCATAGTCCTCATCACCTTCACTATGTTTCATGCCCTTTTGAGAGACATGTTTCTTCTGTTGCTCTAGCAGAATACTGACTGGGATTCAGTAGATACCGTTTAGATCTGTTGTGTGTTGGTGTGTAGAAGTTTTACAATTCTAGTGCAGACCTGAGTGTGTTTCCAGTCAGATTTTTGGATGAGGCAATCGCTGACTACTCTTACCCACACTTTGAGGAACCAGTCCTAGGTTTCTTACCCAGCGGTGCAGCTCAGGGTGTGAGGACTGAGAGGGGTGATAGGTGATGCTTTTCTGCAGCCCTTGGCAGAGCAGGCGGTGGGTAGGCTGTGGCATGGGAGCTCACCCAGTACTGCTGTCTGGCCTCTCATGGTGGCTATCGAGACCTGCATCTTGAGACCATCTCCTCTATGGCAAGTGAAAAATACAGTGAACACTCACTGGAATGAAGGAATCAAAGAACAGAGGAAGAGATCAGTTCTGGTATTCCTTCTCTTTTATCCTAATTCCAGTTTAACATGTATAGTGTTATCAGGCCTTTTCCACCAAGGCTGTCCCACAAGGTTCCCTGTTCCTAAAGCAGGAAAATGCAGAAGATTTGACTTCTGAAGGGATCAGAGTTTGAGAGGCCCCTTCAGCAGGTGACTGCTTGGCTCAGTAACAGATGTCTTTTTGCTCATCACTCTGGCAGGTGAATTACGTGGCTGCATTGTGCTACCCTGAGAACAGTGCAATACATCCTTCTGCTTATTTTCTGGCTTACTGCTACTGACCAGTAGTTTCTATCAGCTCTATGTTGTTGGCAGCTAAAGCAAATATATCTGTTTGCAAGGCAGTTCCCTGGCTAGCCTGGCTTGCTTAGGTACAGAGAATGACCGGTACATCAAAAAAGGATTATGCTGGATGACTACGGTTGCCTGTTCAGCTTTGCAGGAACTTGTGCACAACAGGATATATATACATTAAAAAATGATGGGATGATGGGAATGCCCTAGCCCATGCAGGTGTTGGGGAACTTCTCTTCAGCTGGCTTCACTTCAGGCCTCTAATTACAAGCAAATAACTTGCTTTTGTCAAAGACATTCTAAAATGAGGCTGTCTGTACCACATATTAATACTGAGGTCTCACAGTGTTCGCTAGAAGCACTGTGGAAACAATAGTGTGTGTTTTATCCTCATTTCCTAAGCTTTCATCTCCATTTCTGTAATGTCACTTTGGTGTGTGCTGTTACATCCACGTCAGCGGTGCCTGTACCTCACATTCAGTGATGCTGTCATGGTTGTGATATTAGCAGGTGATTTTTGACTCCTGAGCTGAAATGGATCCAGTTGCAATTGAAGTAGAGACCAGGAGAGAAGTATTTGAAAAATAAATTAAAGGGGAAAAACAGAACCCAGCAACTTTGGTCTTTCTGAACCACAGTGAATATAATTGACACTGTTGGTGGCTTTCTCTGGATGGGAAATGTATGTTTATTGGTAAGGTTTGTGCATGTTTCACTGATGCCTGCTGTTTGGTCGTCCCAAGCCCAGTAAGGATTGGGTGTGCACATCCCAAAGCATAATGAGCTGGATGCTATCAGCTGGAGGTACAAGGTTCTCCCTTGCTCTCTCCTGTCCAGGGGGGTCATGCTGCTTCATTGCTCTGCAGCTCGAGGTCTCCCACTCCTGGCACAGAATGCATGTGGAAACATGTACAAATGCATGATCACATTAACAATATGAGTATTAATCGGTGTGTGCAGGTGGCTAACAAACCCATATTAGAAAATCAGCTCCATAGCTATCTTTGCACCTTAGCGACCTAGGTCATCAGAATCCCTTCCCCAGAATGCTGGGAGCAGGTTTCTAGAAATGGTGAGATACGACAAGAGAAATAGTCACTTGATACATAAAAACAGAAGCAGTCTTTAGCCTTTGCTTAATCATTTTAAGACCGATTAATAGGATATTAAATTTTGAATGCAAATCTAAATTGAGACGATATTGGCAAATGGCAATTGTGCTCACCCCACACACGTGAGATGTACAGCGTGGAGCCTGCATGTGCACAGAACGCAGTGTGCTGCGTACACTATGGTACCTGAAAGCAACCTTTGATAAACTTTTATTGCTTTTTTTCTGTTGTTGTTGTGTTCTATATCTGTTCTCTCCAGGCTTCGTGGACCCGGCCCGAGAAACAAGAGGTATAAGATTACCAGACCTTTAGCAAACTTTTTAGTTTTTTGGGTTTGGTTTTTTTTTTTTAAGCATTACAGATTAACAGATCTCTAGTCCAGTAACCGTGCCAACTAAACCAGCATTAGTAATATGAACAAATTAAATACCAATACATAAAAGAAACAGCTTATAGAATTAGAAGTTGCTTGGCACGTAGCGATGCATTTTTAGATGAGCAAACTGGCTGTGTTGGGAGTAATTCTGGTTGTCATTTAAAAAAATAATTACAAATAAAAGCAAATGTAAAATCTGACAAATACTGCTTTCACCGTTTTCTTTTATGCCACCAGTGTGAATCACATCTCTCTTTTAGATTTTTAAGAATTGGTAACAGTGTGTATTCTTGGAAAGTATTTTTTTTTCCAAAGATAGCCTCTTTTGCTCCATCCAACTCATCTGTTTGCTCTTGGTACTCCTTAAGTCTGACCTTCTCTTCAAGGACATGCATCATGTTCCATTTCAAAATGGAACTGCATCATGTTCCATTTCAAAATCAATGCAAATAAATCTTTCACAACTTAATATTTCTTTAGAAAATGCTCCAAGTTGCTAAATTATTGTTTATCTTTGAATTGCAGGGGTCAGTGAGGGGGTGTGGGATAATGCAGTAACTCCGTTTGGTGCAAATGGGGTTTGTTGCTGGTTTATTTCACAGTCTGCTGTATTTAAAAAAAAATAAATAATAATGACTTACCTTTACATGCACCTGATTTGTAGCGTTCCTGCTTCAAAATGGACCAGAAAGTTATGTTTCCAAGCAAATAATAGGGGTCAGGTAGAGAACAAAATTAGCTATCAGAACTGGGTGACTCGTATTTATATTTTTAGGATCAGCTCTGTGGATGCTCTGGGTATCCTGAATTCTTTTTTATTTTTAAGCCATCTTAAACCGTAGAGACTGGTGTGGCTAAAACAGAGTGGACTTCTAACTTGTGGCTTTGTTTTGCCTTTTTTTCCTATGGGGTTTACTTCGGAATAATCTGTTGGAATAGATTAGTTCTGGCAAGTGCAGGCATCAGATATTTGGACCAGTTTGCATTGAAGAATTTGGAATTTGAGTAGCTGCATCTCTTCAGGCCTGATGTTAATTTGTATTACACTTGTCTCTGTCTGGCCCCTTTCCCCCCCCAGTATTTTCACTGTATGCTCTGTCTCCAGCTTTTTATTAATATGAGCACTAATACCATTAAGCTTGCTGTCTCTAAGTTTCTTACTTCATCTGTGTCTTAAAATATCAAAGTGGGGTTCTGTGAGAATGTTGTTGAATCCTGTTGTTTCAGGTTGTGTAGACATGTCTTTAGAATAGTTACCATGGGCTCCTGAAGCAGTGTACTGCAGCAGCAGGGAGTTCAGTTCTCGGGAAGCTGGGTGGATGCTTGGCTTTAAGTGTTTCACTCTTACTAATGCATCAGGTAGTTTAAAGTAAGGACGTCTCTGAGCTGAGCTTCAGTCATAGCAGCATATGGGGGTGTTACATCTTGCTTTCCTTGCTTTGGAGGCACAAGCAGAGGTGCTTCTTCCTCTAAACCGCAGTCAGCTCTATTTCACAGTCCATAGTGTCTCAGTTCACCATTCTGGTCCTGCGTATACTGGAGAATTGTTGGAAGTCATATTAGCAGCGTATGCTAACAAAGAAACCCCACGTTATCACCAACAGATGCAAAAAATCTCAGCTAGAAGCAAAATTGCACCTCAGTTACCCCACAAACTGGTGTGATGCCTTTCTGGTAAGGGGGAATGATTAGAAAGAGCTGCAGACGAGTTCTGGTTAGTGCAGTGCAAGCCCGGAGCGAGGAGAGAGCACTCTTCTTCCTTCACTGTAATGGGTAGCTGTGGTCGGGATTTCAGGGTGCTGCTTTGTGATGGTGTCCCCTGTGTAGAAAGTCAGTAAGGAGGAGACGTGACTGCGTGAAATTAAGTCATGGATGCTTGTTTGTCTCTCCTCCTTTGGCACTGAAGTATTGAAATCTAGGCCAGCTTTGTACGCAGTGACAATGCACCACATGGCATTGTCAGAATTTGGAGACAAACACCTGCATGTATCTCAGGATGAGCTGTAGTAATCAGCTGGATGTAAAGAGAGCCATCGTACCCTTTCCTATAGAGTGGCTGTTGCTATGGTGTGAGTTATTGGCCGTGTCCCTTAGGTTGTCTCCCCATTACTATGAAGCATTTTCTTATCCAAAGTCCTCAAACTCAGAGGCTAAGTGAATGGATTCCAAGTGTCTACATCTGGCTCACAAGTTTCTACCTGTCCTGTGTCTCTTACCCAGGAATCGTTACCATCTGATGACCTGAAATACGAATAAAGAAAACTAGCATCATGCTCTCTTGGGTAGACACTTTTCTCTTTTTTTGGAGTATTTTTCCTGATCTTTCTTTTTCTTTACTTGTACCTTTTGCATTAAGAAGCAGAGTTTCATCTTCAGAATCGGTTGCATTACCTGTAAAGTTAGCATTTTACCGTGACTGCCTAGCATCCTTTTGTTTGTATTAGATCTTGACGAAGCGGGGGAAAGGCAGGTGACACTGGATGTAAAATGACCTTTGCTGTAATGACCATGTGCTCATATTTTGCCGTGTTTATACTCTTGCCTGCTGATGGGGTCGCAGAGACAAATATTTAGAATATCCACCCAACTCATGAGCTAAAAGAAGTTGAGAGCCTGCAGATCTGGAGTCTTGACATTTATGGATCCTGCTGCAATGGTTTCAGAAGTGAGCTGGGTTTTGGAGTCAAGTCACAAGTCGGACAAAAGGATAACAACATAGTTAGCCAGTGAAGAAAGGTGAAAGCAGAATTTGGTTGTATAAGATACCACAGTGGGCTAATGTCATGTTAAGGGTTTGTTCCCTGGTTCTAGGAGATGCACACAACACCACGTGTACGTGAAATAAAGAACTGCTCCCAGCAGCACAAGAGACCAAGCACAGGAGAAGGACTGGAGTTTGGAGCTTGTGGCATTGGTCAGGGATTGCAGTAGACCTGCATGCGGAGTAGAAAAGAGAGGAAAAAATACATATAATTGTTTTTGTCACCCAAGGATACAGGTGGTGTTTGTGTGAAACTGTGACTAGCTCAAATGAACTAGTATTCAGAACTAACAGAGGTAATCGTGTTTACTTGTAGAAACTTTCTCAGTCTTGGAGATCACTAGCTCAGAACAAAGGCTTCAGACCCCAGGGATCTGACCACTCAGGATACCAGAGGTGTACTTTGTGCTACAGCTCAGTGCATTTGGCCATGTAATGTTGTCAGGGTTTTTACTCATCATCTCAGTACTTGTCCTGTGTCTTCCAAGAAAATTAATGTTCTGGGAGCACTATTTGCATTAAGCGTTGCAGGCTGCAGCAGCAGGCACAGCCATGAGGGTGCCTCGTTTGTTCGCTTGTTCTTGTGCCACTTTGGAGACTAGATGAGGCATTGGTGCTTTGAAGCTTCCAAGCTAAAGCACGAGCACCGAGAGCTTGCACAAGCACCAGGGTGGAGGGAAGGGTCCATGGCTTATGCGATTCATGTATTAAGAGAGCACTTGTGCTTTGATCATAAATCGGAGAGGAAAAAAAATAAAGTGATGTGGGATGGGATTGCTAGGCGGCTGCAATCCTTTTGAGCAGATCATAGCCTAGATTTTATATTTCTTGTCTCTCTGTCGTTGACATCCCCACACTTTCTTGCGTGTGGGAGCAATTTCTAAACTGGCTTTAACCAACGTAGATTGCTCTAGAATTTTCACAAGACCTTGAAGCAGGGTAGTCTCTAGTTTTCTTGCCTTGTTCGCTGTACCTTGCTCTCTTCAGTGCCATGTTCAGTGGAAGTTCTGAGCTTTCATTTGTCCTGGTTGAGCTCTGAGGTCTGGATCTGTCCATTTCAAGGACATTGAAATAAAATGGGTATCAGTGAGAGAAGAAGGCCTGTATTCTCTGAGTGGAAACCAAGTAGCCATTGGGGAGGTCTTCTACAAGAGTACACTGGAAAAAAATTTTAACCAGACCTGAATCTCTACAGTTCTCATTCTGGGAAGAAACTTGATTTTTTCTAGCTGTAGTCAGACACATAGTAGCATCTGATACTTTGGTCTTTCGTTTCATTTTTTTTCCCTTCTCCTGAGCACTTTGAGTCACTGCAGTTGGCCCTGTGTGACAAAGGAACTTCTTGTTGCTTTTGGAAATGCCTCTGTGCCCATGATTTCACCTGGCCTCAGGTGATGGCTTCTGAAGTACTGAGCACTGGAGGGTTGGGGTGAGGTGTAGACTTGTATCTGTTCCCATCCCTTTAGTCTGCACCGCAGGCTCAGAGCTCAGCCTCTAACTCTCTTTTCCTTTCCTGCCAGACCCTGGATGGGCGCATCGTAGTACGTAGCCATGCCCGGGTGTCGTCCCTGACTCTCAAAGAAATTCAGTATACGGATGCCGGAGAATATGTGTGCACAGCCAGCAACACCATCGGGCAGGACTCCCAAGCCATGTACCTTGAAGTGCAGTGTAAGAAGTGGAGGATTGGGTGGGGAGGGTGTTGGTGTGTTTAGAGGGGGGACTGTTTTCCTTTCTTTACCCTGCGATGAGACTGAGGCATGTCTGGCTGGGGAAATGTGTGTTTTCAGTTAGAGGGATGGGAAGCAACACGGTCATACATGCAAATGTTTGTTCCAGCTGTTCCCAGCTGGGATATTGTTTGCACCTTGGGAAGTCTGCAGGCCATGAATCTGCTGCAGTCCCGTTTGTTAGGTGCAGCAGGGTTCTTCGCTAGGAGAACTCCCTGGGATGTACTTCCCTAGATGCATAGTGTACTGTCTGCTCTTCCTCCCGCACTGTGCTAGGAGCAGCCTTTGGGACTGAGTAGGTTTCCACCTTAAGTCCTTCAGCAAAAGACACCACCCGTCCCCCCAGATAGGAAATGGGAACTGTCTTCTCATATGAGATTTCTTTCCCCATATTAAAGTGGACCCCAGGCAAGGGATCCTTAAAGTGAGGCTGCCTGGGCTACTTTAGGAGATTTTCTGGCTCAAATTGCCTTCACAAATGTGCCTGTTTTTCAGATGCCCCCAAGCTTCAGGGCCCTGTGGCTGTCTATACCTGGGAAGGGAATCAAGTGAACATCACCTGTGAGGTATTTGCGTATCCCAGTGCCGTCATCTCCTGGTTCCGGGATGGGCAGCTGCTTCCCAGCTCAAACTACAGCAACATCAAGATCTACAACACTCCATCAGCAAGCTACCTGGAGGTGAGGAAAAGCAAAGAGAAGAGAAGATACGTGCAGCTGTGAAGGCTCAGTGCTATCAAATAATTTATGCTCCTGATGTTAAAGGAGTTGAGTCTTTTGTCAGGGCACGCTGTTGGTGGATAAGGAGTTGTGTGGTGTTTCTGGCACATAAGAAGACATCACTCCCTC
>VZTO01002825.1:30267-40589 GCA_013400615.1 Syrrhaptes paradoxus | reverse complement strand
CCCCTCCCTCTGTCTATGGGGAGAAGAGAGACCGAATGTATTTGTCCTTGAAGGTATCCTAGCAATAACTATAAACATTCTTGTCGGTATCAGCTTTTCTCCTGAGCAGGAATTCAAAACATAGATTCTTGCTAGCTATTTATGAAGAGAAGGGAGAAAAGGAAAAAAAAATTAGCTCCCCTCTGCTTAACCCACTACAAAACTGAAGACAATCTTCTGCTTACTCAGACCAACCTTTGGGTCCCAACTCTGAACCACTTGTTGCTGAATCCTGAGAAATTTAAATAATGATAGCAACATTTTTTACCCCAATGTACTTTTAAAATTTCAAGAAAAAACACTAATGCACGACTGCAGCCATTTCTCTGCAATTTGTAAGAAAACAGATTTGCCTGTGTGCCTGTCTCTTTGAATGTTGAGATGCAAAGGAAAAATGCACATAGCAATGATAAATGTTATCAAATAATCAGGAAAGATACTATTGCGGTGGAAAGGAGGGAAGGTAGGGTAGATTTTGTTGTGGCCCAAACCACCTTTAAAGCATGGGTTTTTTTTCCGCCCCAGTCCAGAGGATATCAATAAAATAAAGTTGCCTTCTATAGTCCTGCACTCTGGTAACACTTCTCTAAGACACATCACTAGAGACTCTGCAATCAATAGAAACAATATTTGTCATTTCTCTCCTTTTAGAGCCACAAGGGAGGTCATAATTCTGAAGAACAGGAATAATTATTTTGTTTGGGTTTTTTAATGTTTTGGAAAGTTGCATTTCCTGAGGTTTGGTAGGGGGGTTGACAGTTTATGATATGTTTTTTTTTCTTTTTGTTGTATGCTTGTGTTGCTTTTCATGTTTAAGCAGAATGGAACAACAGGGTGTGCATTATGGTATTCCAGTGACATACGCTGGTGATTATTAGATAGAAAGCAGAGGACAGAATGCCAGCAAACTCCTAGACATTTCATTATTAGTTCATAATCATAATTAATTCCCTTGAGTATCTCATCGTGTTCATGAGCTCCTTAAAAAAGACACAGGATTAGAAGAATAATACCTGCAAAATGGAGATTATTTTTTTCAATTAGGCAAAATAGGGTACTAGAAAAACTAAGCACTGATACTGTCAAAGTAATAATTTTTTGCATGAATTATACATTCCAGCAGAATGCAATATTTGTCGTTTTTAAACACTGTGCAAATGAGACATCCACAAGAGAGAAAAAGAAGTCTCACCTTTTAGAAACAGTGCATACTGAAATAAGAACCTGCTTTATTATACAAGATGAATAGCATCTGCTTTCCTCAGGTTACTACAATTTCTTAAAGGATCTTCTATCAGGAGCTGATGTTCGATACTGGGTGACTAGATATGCCAAAAATGGCCAGCATGACCATTCCCAGAAAAGAATCAAAGAATCATAGAATGGTTTGGGTTGGAAGGGACCTTAAAGATCATTGAGTTCCAATCCCCCTGCTATGGCAGGGACACCTCCCACTAGACCAGGTTGCTCAAAGCCTCATTCAACTTGTCCTTGAACACTTCCAGGGATGGGGCATCCACAACTTCTCTAGGCAACTTATTCCAGTGTGTCACGACCCTCACAGTGAAACATTTCTTCCTAATACCTAATCTAAATCTACCCCCTTCTGGATTAAAAGCATTACCCCTCATCCTATCACTACACTCCCTGATCAAGAGTGCCTCCCCATCTCTCCTGTAGATCCCCTTCAGGTACTGGAAGGCTGCTATAATGTCGCCCCAGAGCCTTCTCTTCTCCAGGCTGAACAACCCCAACTCTCTCAGCCTGTCCTCATATGGGAGGTGCTCCAGCCCCCTGATTATCTTTGTGGCTCTCCTCTGGACTTGCTCTGACAGATCCATGTATTTTATGTGTTGAGGGCCCCACATCTGAACACAGTACTCCAGGTGGGGTCTCAAGAGAGGGGGAGGATCACCTCTCTCGACCTGCTGGTCACTCTTCCTTTGATGTAGCCCAGTACAGAGTTGACTTTCTGGGCTACAAGTGTGTATTGTCGGCTCATGTTGAGCTTCTCATATACCAGCACCCCCAAGTCCTTCTCCTCAGGGCTGCTCTCAATCCATTCTCTGCCCAGCTTGTCTTTGTGAAAAACCTCCTTGTTCTGTGGGAAACAACATGAGTGAAGACTTTAGCTACTTCTACTTTGGCTACTTCCTGAACGCATCTGCTCCAAGAAGCCAACCCTGGCCCCAGGCTCAGTGATGTAATACTAGTAATCAGTGTAAGGCAGCCTGCTGTGCCGTCTTCAGCTGGGTAGCTACCTCCAGATTTCATAGCACTTGGTCTTAGACTTCCTTTGGGATCTGGACCCTAAGACACCTTGTTATCATTTTTGTTGCTCTGGTTATTTTGAGTTGTCAGTGGTTGAAAAAATGTGGTGACTGTGCCACAGCTCAGCTGCTGTTCTTACTTTTTCTTAGAACATGAAATGGCGGTATGTATTTCTCTCCAACCAAAGAAAATCAGGGGAAAACTGACTCAAATGGACTTCTCCTTTGAAAAGACTTGCAAAAGTCATTATTCTAAGACATATTTTTAATTGGTACAAGGCAGTCATACAGTCCTTCATGCATGTGTGTTCCTAAGTCAGCCTCCTATTTGCAATTATAAGTATATAAAAAATGAAACAGAAGAAATATCATACCAAGATTTTTTTTCTTATGTTGGTACTTTTGAATGTTTATACCACTGTTTATGAAATTCTTTTGACCCTTACATATAGAATCATAGAACATGGCTATTTACCAAAATACATACAGTGGGCACAGTTAAAAATTTATTTATGAGAGTCATAGTGCTTGTACTGTTCTCTGCAGTCAGACTAAGAACATCAAGTAGCACGATAAACGTAAGGGCTTGCTGGTAGTAAGAAATGTTCAGTTTCAAACATACCACTTGCATTTTTCACATACTCATAGGCAGAGGTGGAAGATCTTGAAGACGTGCCACCTAGGGATCTTACTATCATTATAGGTTGCTCAGATAATCACAACGCTAGTTGTCTATCTGCAAGAACTTTTTTGACAAACTATTTTTTGTTAGAACTGATACTTTTCAATTGTTTGTTCTGTTTTTCCCAAACACAAGGTGGAATTTCTCTCTAAACTTTCTCTTGGGAAACTCAGCAACATGGACACCGGGATCGAGTGCATCCTCAGAAAGGCTGCCAATGACATCAAGCTGTGTGGTGCGGTTGACGTGCTGGAGGGAAAGGATGTCATCCAGAGGGACCTGGACAGGCTTGAGAGGTGGGCCCATGTCAACCACATGAAGTTCAACAAAGGCAAGTGCAACATGCTGCACATGCGTCGAGGCAATCCCAAGCACAAACACCAGCTGGTAAGAGAATGGTTTGAGTGCAGCTCCGAGGAGAAGGACTTGAGGGTGTCAGTAGATGAGAAACTGAACATGAAGCGGCAGTGTGCGATCGTAGCCCAGAAGGCCACCCAGATCCTGGGCTGCATCAAAAGAAGCATTAGCAGCAGGTCGAGGGAGGTGATTCTGCCCCTCTGCTCATCTCTTGTAAGACCCCACCTGGAATACTGCATCCAGTTGTGGGCCCTCAATGCAAGAAGGATGTCAAGCTGTTCAAGCGGGTCCAGAGGATGGCCACAAAGATGATCAGGGGGCTGAACACCTCCCCTGTAAGGACAAGCTGAGAGAGTTGGGGTTTTTCAGCCTAGAGAAGAGAAGGCTCTGGGCAGACCTTATAGCAGCCTTCCAGTACTTAAAGGGGGCTACAGGAGAGATGGGGAGGGACTTTTTCCAAGAGCATGTAACGACAGGACAAGGCGTAATGGATTTAAACTGGAAGAGGGTAGATTTAGACTAGATATTAGGAAGAAATTCTTTACTGTGAGGGTGTTGAGAGACTGGAACAGGTTGCCCAGGGAGGTTGTGGATGCCCCATCCCTGGAGGTGTTCAAGGCCAGGCTGGATGAGGCTTTGAGCAACCTGGTCTAGTGGGAGGTGTCCCTGCCATAGCAGGGGTGTTGGAGCTTGATGATCTTTAAGATCCTTTCCAACCCAAACCGTTCTATGATTCTATGAAACTCTCCAGTGCTACTAGTGTTCATCTCACTTAAACAACAGCTCCTGTCTGACCCTTAGGTCACAGCTTCAGCCTCCATGTCACTGAAAGCATGCAACTATATTTTCCATCTATGTCCACAATTTTTCCCTTTATGAGTGAAGTAGCTGAAGATACCATAGGCCACATTTTGGATGGCTACACACATAACTGAAGCATTTTTTATGGTAGCATGTGTAGAGGACTTCATGTGACGGGTTAGCCCTTGGCTGGGGGTCAAACCACACATAGCCGCTCACACAGTTTCTGCCCCCACCCAATTGTAGGGGAGAGAATTAAAGAGGTAAATGGAAAAGAGGACTCGTGGGTTGAGATAAGGACAATTTAATAACTAAACTACAATAATATTGAAAATAATACTATATTCAAATATACAATGTGATACACAGTGATACTGCTCCCCCCCCACACCCGATGACCAAAGGCCCAGCCCACTACTGGCCAATGACCGCGGAGGAGGGAGAGAATGAGTGACACACAATGATACTGCCACTCTACTACAGTTTAAATAGTAATCTTGGAATGTGAAGCTGTAGACTGTCAACCTTTTACCTCTTTTAGTCACATGAACACAGGCACACAAAAAAGAAAAGAAAAATCCACAAGTAACAAACAGAAGTGTGGGTTTTACATTTGATATAACAGGAGAATATAAAAGTTGAAAGGGAAATATTTCATTGTATTTGTATTTTCTGTCTTCACTAGACACAGTTATGAGCAAAGTCACCATAATCTGACATATGAGGAAATGCTTTCCTTACTTTATGAAATAAAGTAGCAGCATGTTAACGGCTACATGAATCACTCAAGTTCATTTATGTTAATACTTTCATCTCTCAGTGTAAAAGTACTCCTGAAAATAAACCTCTCTAAGATCAGTCCCACACCTTCAGATATTTAGAACTTATGAAGAAGCAGTTTGTGACTTTTACAGACATTTATGAAAGTCTTTCTTAACAAAATGAGGAACACTAATCTCTGTGTCATAAATTATATTTTTTTCTTTTTAAGTCACAGCAGTGTTCAAACATTTTCCATAGAACACCTGTATTTTTTTTATTCAGAAAAATGTATCTGTTACTTTTGTGCACAGAATATTGGGTCAGCTACATCACCAAAGAGAAACACCTATTCCTGAGCTCCTTTATAGTTTCAGTTCCAATTAGAAAAATCATGTGTCCATGGAAATCAGATCAGAGGTTTTCTACCCTTTCTGAAACATCATTCTCACTTTAAAATGTGTTTATGAGTTTAGTAGTTTGTACAGTCTGTCTTGAAATGAAAAACAATACTATGAAGACAGGCAAGGATATGAGCACAAGAAAATATAAAGGAGTTTCTGCATTGATTATTAGTTTTCTAGGTATTATGTCATGAAATAGACCATATTTTCTCAACATTTCTTATTATCTTACATTGTGAATATGCATTTCAACCTCATCATTGACTGTGAATTATTTTCAATATTTGCAGTCTAACACTGCTTTGTATGATTTGTCATATACCTTAAGTTTTATAATTTCTTTCCATTGGCTATAAGATATAACATTGCTTTCTATGTTACAAGCTATGTAGGCTCTGACTCAAGCAGAGAGAGACAGTAATGACTGGAAAATAAAATAATCTCCTTCCTTCCGTTTCACAAGACCTCTGATTATGTAATAGTGAGAAAAGTGTAACCCACACTATGGATGGAAGAGCATAACCCATGGAAATAATACATCTCAGTTACCTTGTGTACAATTTTTTTCTTTTTACAATCACACATTAAATTGGTTTGGTATTAATGCATGCAATATGTGAAGGACATGATAATGTTTATTTTTTTACTTCATGTGATTATTTATATTTTTGTTATTTTAGAATGATCATAGAAACATTTTCATTTATTTTCAGAAAACTAGAATTCACTGTACACTTTATCTAGGCTGAAGTTTGCCCAAGCTTTGATTCTTGGTTCCCGAATAATGTTCTAATTGGCACATTTTTTATTATCTTTATTTTTTTCCCCTTCTGTTCCTTTTAAAGCATTCTGAGAGTGAATAATGCCTTAGCTAGTTCACGTTCTCACTTTTGAAGGTTCCAAATTTCTGTGAAGAAAATTCTGTTCACTGCAGGTAACAAAGCCATTAAAAACATTCTGTTGTACTAAATCCAGTACTGTTCTATGTGCAAGATGAATACTAAAAGCACCATTAGCAGCAGAGACAGTTGCCAATCACTTATTGATGATTACATAATTAAGTAGTTGCTTCACATTAACGTTTTCAATCCAACTGTACATTTTCTGTTATGTATCTAAAAATAAATATTTCTCAAACCGGAGGACCAATCTGAGTTGCTTTCTTATCTACTTTCTAGCCAGCGAGTTGCAGGAAACAAGAAGTAAGCATTCCGCAGCACATGGCTTCAGCCGGCACTCATGACTCACACTCCTGCTACACTTCTTGTACTGTGAAGGAACAGCATGTACTTTACCATGCACAAGAGACTCCTGTCTTCATCCTTGTGTTAAAGCTTCTTTCTGTTGTTACGGATAAAATGACCCTCAAATGATCTTAAGAGTCAAGGACATATTAGGAATAGAAATAAGCTTATATAAAAATAGTTTGGGTTTTGCCTCAAGAAAAAGGTAGCTGATTGATGCATGTGTTTATTTCTACTTCTTGAGACTCTACCAAACATATTGCTGCAGACTTAACTAAGCCTCCTATCCACGGTGCTTTCTCTGGAAACCATTGGTAGCAAGGATACCCTAAAAGTCTTCAGAGGAGAAATTCCTTTTATAAAATCCTGTGCCAGTAAGGTAAGTGCCACAGACTTTCCTCAGACTTCTTTCCTATTGGTCTTACAGGTAAGAGAAATGTTCAGTTGCCTTTTCTGTTTATATCGCAGTGTTGCTACTTCACTCCTCTGTAGCTTGCAAAAAACATTGTGATTTGGAAGGGGGCGGGGGTAGGCTAGTGACGTGTGCTGTGTAGTATTACTTCCCAGACTGGTATTTCAGAAGTATTGTGAAGTGTGATTAATGCATGTTAACTTCTTTATATAAAGAGGCTCTGCAATACTGATTAAAGGGAAAACAGAGCTTCATTCCAACACATTATCACACAATCAGCCCTAGGAAACCTCTCAACACAGGAATCCAACCAGATACACCAATGACTGTCTAATTCTTCATTTTTAGGGCTGACTTGACATCGAGGAAAAGCACCTTCTATAATAAACTTAAATGTTTCTCTGAAACATTTATAAGCTCCTGGAAAAATTTCCTGAAGCCTCAAAGGTTTAAGGTTTTTTGTCTAATAAACAATTTAAATAAACCTGCTAATTTAGTAGATCAATAAAAAATAAACAATGAAGCCTTCTTTATGTAACTTTAGATGGAAAGCTAATCTTTAGGCTTTTTTAAGCCAATACTCTAATGTATTCTCTCCATCAGACAGTTATGAATATACCCATCCCCAAAAATCCCTACTGGCAAATGGAAGTCTAAGAGAAGGCAATGAATCTAACTATTCATGATGGAGGACTTATCAAGGTAGCTATACAGACAGATGGAGGAAAAAAAAGCTGATGTATTAAAAATGCCTCTACTATTGCAATGTGGGGAAAAGGTCTTTTAGTCCAAGCACGCATTTTTAAAATAAATAAAACCATATAAGTTCAGATCAGTGGGCATGCTGTCAACAGACATCAGTCATGAAGGCCTGCTTACCTCTAAATGCCCAGCTCTCTTCCAGCTGCCTCTCATTTCTTGCTCACATTTCCACACGACATATTGCTGTGTCTGTGTCAGATTCTCCTTCTTCATGCCTCTTGCTACACACATCCTTCTCGTTAAGCTAAATGATATTCCTGAACACAGGATGATATTACAAAGGAGACAGATTGGATAGCTCTGATCTCTTTTTTTACCTCCTTTAGTCAATAAAGATTAAATCACAGATGATTTTTTTGTTTGACTTTTTTTTCATTTTCTTTAAGTTAGAAATATTCTTGAGATCACAATGTGAGAAAAATAAAAGGTTAAGATTGCAAAGAACTAACTTCTGTGTATTGCACACTATCCTTCATAATTCTGTCTTCTCATATAGCCCTCAGACGCTACTCAGAAGGGCACAGGTCTCCCAAGCATCCTGTGTCCTATCCACCATCCCACGTGCATATCCTGGATGCACCAGCACAAGAAATGACAACAGGAGCCTTTGTTTAGACAAACTGAGCTACTCATCAACATACTCCACAGTGTGTAGAGAGGTTTTCAGCTGACCAGCCATCAGTGTCTCACTTGCAATGAAGTATAAAGAAAATGAGGCCTAGAAACTATTGACTTTCGGTGATGGCCTGAAATTCACTTTATGTCTCTATTCTGAATCTGTAATTAAGAGAAAGTGTTAGCTTTCTTCTTTTCAAAATATCCGGGGTTTTGTGAAAAGTAGCTTCTCTGTCACTCATCCCTCTGCCGTGGCTTTGGAGAGACACAGTCTTAGCATCTTTGAATACCTCCATTGGCTTCTCACACTCCATAATGCCCCATGCTTATGGCTTTACAAAGCTGTGACACAAGTCTCAATTATCAAAGCAAAAACATGCGGAAAAATATATATCTTTTTGTAGATGACGGTTTTGCTTCAGATAATACTCTTTTCATGTTGTGCAATGGTATCAGTGTCAGCATGTGTCACTAATATCTTTACGATGTATATGTGCACTCATATTATACACAGAGAAAATCATTACATTCAGCTCTTGGTACAGACCATAATGGAAGTAACTGTGGTACTTGGTCCTTGTTCAGAATGTCAGAGGAACTAACATGGTAGAATAGTAGGAACAAGGGAAATATTTAAATTGTACAGACCTTTACAGAGCAAATCTGGGACAAGTCCTATGAGCCCTAATAAAACTACAGGAGTGTTGCACTGAGCAGAACAATTGTGAATCAGTATTTTCCAAAGGAAAAATGTTATAGGTAAAGGAACTGAAGGCAGAAAATTCTCATGTAAAGGAACAGGTTTATGCTACTTCCAATTGTTTAGCTTATTCCCATTAAGCCATTTCAGAATAGGCATGAGAACATGCTTCCTTTGTGCCATTTAGTCCTTCAGAAAGGCTGCAGTCAAAACCTTTCGCACCCACTGGTGAAAACCATGACTGGTATGCCACTTTTATTTCTACTGACTAATTTACTCTAAAAACATCTCTAAAATATTACAATATCAACAGCACAGGACACACTGATAATGAAGGCATTATGAACTACCTTCATGACTCTTTTCATTTGTCACAGTATCAATGGAAATACATCTGTTAATTACTACTTTGCAGCCAAGCCCATCATTGCCTGCACAAGTGCTTCTCTCCCATTCCCATGGAAAGCTAAACTGCCTTCTTAAATCTTAGGTGAGCTGAGCTAACCTCTGCCTTTGCAGCGAACCAGAAAGGATAATAGTCTCTTAATCATACAGCTGTCTCAGCTGAAAGGCAACGGCTTACACCATCACCAGACAGTTGAGTCGCTGGCTGAAGTGAGCTTTAAGACAGATGTAGGACCAGTACACAGCAAATTCCCAGGCTGAAGACTGAGGTGCAAGCTTACATTAATTCTTGAGTATGAAAAATTTTCTGGCTGAACAGATTCTGGGACTTTGGGGTTACGCTTTGTAAAGAGATAAACAGAAAGATTATATTTCTTATCTGCTTCAGATAATAACAAATGAAAAAATACGATGTAAGCAGTGAAAAATTAACATCTTGAATCTGTCTTATCTGGAAAAAAAACAAAGGATTAGACACTTTTGGGTTTTTTTAATGCAATAAAATAATTTAAAAGCTGCTTTAACCTTAAGAGGTTTAAAAGGATCCAATGTAGCATACTGCTATGGGTAAAATATATCAACGTTCATTGTAAACCAGGTTTTCAAGGGTTCATAACACATTTAAAAACTTACTTGAGGCTGGTATAAAAAATTCAGTACATGAGCATTGTGACAGGTTAGCCCTTGGCTGGGGGCCAAACTACACACACCCGCTCACACAGTCCCTGCCCCCACCCAGTGATAGGGGAGAGAATTAAAGAGGTAAATGGCAAAGAGGACTCGTGGGTTGAGATACGGACAATTTAATAACTAAACTACAATAATATTGGAAATAATACTATATACAAATATACAATGTGATACACAGTGAT
>VZTO01002825.1:1529-24796 GCA_013400615.1 Syrrhaptes paradoxus | reverse complement strand
GCCATCCAGCCAGTTTTTTATCCAGCAAAGGGTGTTCCTATCTAAGCCATGAGCCACTAGCTTTTCTAGGAGAAAGCTGTGGGACATGGTGTCAGAGGCCTTGCTAAAGTCCAAGTAGATGACATCCACGGCCTTTTCCTCATCCACTAGGTGGGTCACCTGGTCATAGAAGGAGATCAGGTTGGTCAAGCATGACCTTCCTTTCATGAACTCATGCTGGCTGGGCTTGATCCCCTGAATGTCCTGTACATGCCATGTGAGCACACTCAAGATGAGCCGTTCTGTAATCTTCCCCGGTACCGAGATAAGCTCCAAGCCAACAGAATCTTAGTGTAATAAGGTAGCTGTTGTTGCAGTGTTATTTGAGGATTCAGGTACTAAATGAAAAAAATTAAAAGGATAAATCCCTGTTTGTGGGTTCACAGCAGAATGTACTTAACTGAGAATCGGTCTCCAAAGTCAACATGTAAGAGATGGGGTTGCAGCCTTTCCCTGAACCTTTTTGCTCTGGTCCTTGAATTCTCTTTTGACCTTTTTTGGTTTAACAATGCAGAAATATCCATATTTCAAGAGAGAGAAGGCAAGTGCTTAGTATGCACCTTAAACTCTGCTTGGAAGCTTAAGTATAGCACTGTGCCAGAAAATAATTCTGATCTTGTGCTTGAGTTTCATAAAGCTATTGGCACAAGTTGCTTAAGGATATGAAGTACTGATACTGCACATCTTTGGAAGCACTGTCAGTTTATCTGAGCTGAGTGTCAAGACACATTCATCTTAACAAAGCCTTTTTGGGATCCAGAAAAAAAAGGGTACCTCTATGTCTAGGCTCCATAAAGGACTCAGCTGACTATGTACAGTGTCCCTGACATGTGGTACTAGCTCAAAACCTAACTGTGGTACCCATCTTTTACAGAATAATGCTCTAATTAGAACATTTGCTCAGAATTTTAGGCCTAACTGAATCTGAGGAGATTTGCCTGTACAACTTTTTCTTCCCAGAAAAGTGTTTTAGCTACCAGCAAAAAAAAACCCCAAAACCCAGAAAACCTCTCCTGTGTCAGAATACTCTGTTCTGCTTAAATTATGCCACGCTTCTGCTAAGAGAAAATGTGTGTATGCAGAATAAGTGAACCTGCCTTGGTATCCTAGTGTGTATGCAATGCTTTGAAATACTTCCTTACTCTATTATTTTACCTCTATGGAAAAGCACTCATGTATGACAAAATCTGGGAAATTAGAGAACACAGGTCATCCCAATGCTCTTCTGTCTCAGATTGTTTTCTGGGGCTGCAAACAAAAGCTAATGAGAAATCAGAGCTCAGACCTCAAGATAGTTCATATTCTTGAGGTGAATGTAAATGCATCTGAAGGTCCAGATTTCAGTCTGGGAAAGTACACGTAAAAGCAGTCTGCTTTCTACTACTTAATATTTGAATGTTACACAGGCCATTGAATAGACTGCCCACACACAGTGCTGAAATAAACACTGTCCAATAAAAGTTTTTTAAAAGTGTTTGTAACTTTCAGAAGACAGCTGCAGCTGTTATAGCTTAGAAAAGTATCATCAATGCATTTTACCTCAAGAAAAACACTTAAGAAAGCTCCTGAAGTGCATTTTAATACTGCTAAAGTGGCTCTGCAGAGCAACTGTGTGCTTGTGCAATTTTAAATCACCCATGCACTCTGATTATCTCTTGGTCTGGTTTGACTTCTGATGCAAAATAGAGCTGATTTAGGGTTATTTTAATTGGTATTAGCAATTAAGCCAGCCCTGATTGTTCCCATTTTATAAAAGTTACCAGATTATAGCAGTACACCTCCATGTGTACCTTCAGTGTCTCATATAGCATTTCTGACAAGAGGAAGTTAGGGATTGCACAGGAAAAGGTATTTTGATTTTACATTGTCAACATTCTTACAAAGGGGAACATCTGAGATAATTAGATGAGGAACTACTACAGAAGTGCAAAGACGCAGAAGAACTTGACAGGGCCTTGATGTGTATTCTTCAGGGAAGTCTTTTCCATATGTTTGAAGATTATGTGTTAATTATTTTCAAACAGCTTGGGTTTTTGCCCAAAGTCAGGGATGAAGTAAGGGCTGTGATATTCTCTGTCTCATAGTCAGACTCAAATTAAAACATTTACAAGTATGTTAGAGAAAGATCAAGCAAAAATTACTACACTTGGCTTCTGAGCCAAGGGAAAATAAGCCTTCTACTTGCAATCTCTGCCTTCTGTTAAATCTTTCGTAGGGAACAAGTACTAATAGTCTGAACTCTCTAACCTCCTGCCGATGGGTAAGTAGTATATGAATAACAAATTACCCAGCTCTAAGAACTCTCCAGTGTGAAAGTGTTTACTTCTCTTCTAGTAAAGATACTTCAGAATAAAAAAAAAACCATGATCTCAGTAACATCTACTTGGGGTTGTGAGACAGTATGGCTTGATAGCTACATATGTGCTTTGCTTTAATTTAAGAAAAAAATTTATTCTCCAGATAGTTTGGGACCTTGCTGACAGACAACATTCTATGATACGCAAGTGCTTTTGAATAGACATAATTGAAAACTTAGAGCTAAATCCATCTTATATTGACCAGTGATTTAAATGAAGTCTTTTAATATGATCAAGAGAACTCTAAAATTGACTCAAGCAATGTCCTCACCATACTCACAAAGATCACAAAAATTCAAAGACTGAGTCTATAATTAGAGAAACCCCAAAATAAAAGTAGAAAGACTGATGGAAAATGGAGCTATTCAACTAAAGCACATAAGAGATCTTTTAAAAGAACTTAGTAAGTTTCTAAACAAAGCTTGCACTGAGAAGCAATGAAAACATATGCTAACAGAGATGATTAAATATTAAAAGATGAGTCTTCTGTCTTTTTCTCTAGGGTTTGGGGCCCTTACGTCCAATCTTCAATAACTATTCTTGCTGTCAGTATTAAGTGGTTTTCATAAATCTCCACCAATTTAACCAATACACATCTTCAAATAATATTTAGTTTTATAACAGTCATTGCATGAGGGTTACCTTTGGTTATACTAATTAAAGGAGAGCCAGCAATTGATGCGAGTTCCATTGACTGACACAGGCAGGCTCACAGACACACTGTTTAGTGCTTGCTCCATCTATACATGATCTCTGTAGGAAACAGCTGGCTGGAAGGGGCCAAGACAGTCAAGGACTAAGGTAGCAATAAGGAAGTGGAGGGATCAGGGACCTAGTACTCAAGTTCCATCTCTGTCATATTGTCATTTGGCAGTGAATATTTATTCATAAATATGCCCAAGAATCTTTCACAATTTCTGGGGAAGTGCTCCGAATATGATGCGTTCAGCACAAAATCATAAAGCATGCATTATACAGCAATAAATAAAAATAGCACACATCTTTGGAACACCAGGCTCCTTGGCACTGGGTTAAAGCATACTTTAATACATTTGAGTGCTTAAGGTTGCTTGAGAGTCAAACAAGGAATTTATTTAAGAAACTCTTTGTCAGAAAGTTTCAGTTTGATGAAGCAGGATGAAAAGCAAAAGCAGTAGCTTTCTCATAGTACAGACATGAGCTAGAACTCAGAAGACTTCAGTTCAGTTTTGTTCTCTGGAAACAGTTTTGAACTCAAAGAAAGTCTACTCTACTTTTCTCACACTCCCATTGCACATGCTAACTACCAGGTTTTAAACCCATCCCCCCTCCTTTTATTTATTTCTGGTTCAGTGATTATTTAATTATATAAACAATGCTGAAGAGCTCTCCTGGAAGAGAGAGATAACTTCAGGGGTGAGGGTGCTCCTGCAGATGGGCAGCTCAGAAGTGTATTTGGGGCATAACTTGACAAGATGGTTTTGGTTTTATAGTGAATTTATTGCCTGTGAGCATAGATTAATAGCCCTGAAATCCTTCATGAATTTGCAAAATAAATATATCATGAGCAGTACATGCCTAACTCTTTACCACTCAAGTAAGAAAACCACTTTTTCAGAGTGTAAAAGGAAGTTAATTTCCTGAAATCTGTTTGAAATATTTTTCAGAACGGGACTAGTCATTTTCACTGGAACAGATTATCTGATGTGAATGTCTGTATTGTGAGCTTCTAATAGGTCTCATCTGGGGCTCTGCTTTTTGCTACTCTGTTAACACAAAGTGGCCCAAAGTTAGAGAAAATTTCTCTCTCTTCATAAGCTCCTGTGTCACAGCTCCCAGTGCCTAGCACAGTGCTCTTCCAGGGACAAAAAAAAAAACAAAAACAAAAACAAAAAAATCCCCAACTGGATAGGATCTATCTGATAGACATGAGGTTAATTTAATTCATGATAGGTCATAGCTGACTGGGGTATTTACAAGTTCAGAAAAGCATGAAAGGATTTCAGTCTCATTAGTCAATACTGGTCTTCCCATTCTGATCTCATAACAAACTCAGCATAGCTGGCACAGACGATCGAGGTTGTCTTCTTAGTATTGGGGGGGGAAACAAAAACAAAAAAACAAATGCTGTGCAAAGCTGCTACAGTTCTGCTCATCTGACTGAAATCCTACACATCTATTCATTGTCTTCCAATATTAAAAACCTGCTTATGAAAATGTCTTAAAAGGCTTATTAGTTTGGGTGGTTGACTCAGCTGAAAACATAGTGATTCACATCCTCATAATTATCTTTTGCAGACAAGACTGCACAAGCTGAGTTGCATACTTCTGAATGAATTAAAGACTGATATTAAATGAATGCATATTTAAAACAGTGCTTCCTTTGGAGCTGAAAAGAGTGGATGAGATTTATTTCAGTTAACTTTAAGCATCTACAGATATGAAGGATACTTCTTAGAAGAATTCTCAGCAAATATTTCTGTCGTATCTCTGAAGTATTGCAATTCATCTTATTCTTTACTCTAAATGGAACACACTTTCTGAATTAAAGAATGGCCTTAGATCTTGAGAATTTTTATAGTTAACTTCCCTCTTCACACTCACACTTGTATGCATATATGCCTGTATACATCATTTAGCCCCTCCTCACATTAGTTTTAAGATTTTGCAAATTATACTTAATGTTTTCTAAATAAGGGCATGAATACTATTACAATAGCAAAAGACAGTCAGACACTGGTCACAAAACCTTGCCAGCCTGAAAGAAAGCTTTCATAAAATAAAACAAAAAAGCAGCAAAAAGCATTGTCTTATTTAGTCTAGATTTTTCCCACCCTAAGTAAAAATGTTTAAATACAAACAATTAAAGAGCATGCTAATATTAACCTACTTAGGAAATGAAGTTTGGCACTAAAAGAAGAAACAAAATAGGGTTTAACTGGAGAAACCCAGGAAAAGCAGCAGCGTTCTTAAGTTCAGGCTTACACGTCCTTTTGAGACTTTTTCATATCTAGAAATGTGTCATCACCCTATAGTCCCATATGACCATACAGGAGAAAAATGGGGAGAAAGATACACATTTATTGTGAACCCTCTTACTTGCTATTTAAGCAGCTGCTGTAGGATGAGATTAATTCCAATCTATAGTTATGCTTTTACCGTTGAATAAAAAGCTGGGTGCTTATCCTAAGTCATATTAAGCAATCTGTATCAATACTTCTTAGCGTTCACTCCTTAAACAAGAGAGTTGTGCAGGAGAGAGTTGGAGGAAGAGGTTCAAAGCAGAGACAGAAAACAAGTTAAAATTTTAGGGCTAATCAGTACTCAGTCTTTCTCCTTGAACTTCTTTAATTCAACTCTAAAAAATGTTTTATTGGTGCCTGTTTCTCTCCACTAAGTATAAAAGGAGTTCAGGATGCAGATATCCAGAAACAAGTATTTACATCACATACATTTAGTGAGATGAGATGAACTTCTGTTTTACACTGCTGCCACTTGTATTATTGGCTCATGGAGGTACTAGGAATACTTCTACGCTGAGTGAGGTATTCAGAGAAGCAGGGATAGTCTTATTGTTTTCATTTCAAGATAAAAGAGAAGGCCTTAGAGTAGGGGATTAATTGGCAACCCACCGTCTTTGAGCAACTCTTTGTGGGAGTCTGACTTTTATATAATCATATTTTGAGTAATTCTAGGTCTAAAGACATTAGCTACTAATGAAACACTACCATTACCTCAAAAGAAGTCAGAACAGTTGACTAAGTAAGTATATGTCTTTACAAATGAGCAGAAATTGTCTCAGGGCTCTTTTAGAAGGGATGAATGTGAATAAAATGTGTACATTTAAAAGGTTGGGAATATATAAATAGTTTATGACAAATTAATCTTTCTATGCATACTCATTTAATATTGTATTGGTTAGTACTGTGAAGTACCAACTGCTAAAAATTATGCAAAGCACCATATTAAAAACAGTAGCTTAATATAGTTGAATAGGAAAAAGTTGAATCACTGTCTGTATGTTTCTTTTACTAGTTAGAATTACAAACTGGGAATTCAGCAAAACTGTAAATGTTTGTTGTTTAGTTGCCAACGTATTTGCTTGGGAATTTGTTGGCAAGATTGTCTCCCACATCAGAGTACCATAGATCACAGAAATTGGGTGTTGGCCAGCTGCATAAATGATCTAACTGGCTTCTCTTGGATAGTTCTTGACTGCATCACTGTGGACTCTTCATCAGTGCAGCATAGGTATAGCAGAGATCAGCTCTTCCCTGTTCTTGCAGTTAAATCCCTGTAGGCAGTTCAGCCCCACATATCCACTCAGTCACTTCCCCCCAGTGGGATGGAGGAGAGAATCAGTAGGGTAAAAGTAAGAAAAGGTGTGAGTTGAGATAAAGACAGTTCAATAGATAAAGTTATATACAGTACATTCTCATCAGCCACCCACCACTCTTTGAGCTCAGATCGGGTCACTGCTGCACTGGTACTGCTTCCTGTGATGCTCATCCTCCATTGGTTCAGGTGGTTCCTCCTACAGTACTAACATGCAACTCAAACAAGTTACAACAGTTTAAAGGTATATCCATTACAATCCTGACTCCTAGTCCCTTTGGGTTTAACATTGTCATGAACTCAACCCCTCGTCCCTAGTCTGACTAGTTGCAAGGAGTTCCTGCTACAATACCTCCTATAACATGCAACTAAATTCCTGGGTTACAACAATTTAAAGGTATATCCACTACAGTCTCCACCCCTGATCCCTTTGGACCAGGCCACAGGGTTTAACATGGCAATGAACTCCTCCTATTGCTCCTGCTCCAGCATGGTCTTATCCGTAGGCTGCAATATCTGAGGGGTATACCTGCCCTAGTGTGGCCTTATCCAAAGGCCACAGGCTCTTCAGGGGTGCATCTGCTCTGGTGTGGACTTATCCATGGCCACAGACACTTCAGGCTGTCCTGCTCCCAGGTGAGTTCCAGCCTGTCCAGTATAGCAGCACAGGAATGGAAGCAATGCCCTGGCCATCTCTCAGTCCAGGTGCATGCCCATTGATGTTATCGAAAAGTTTGCAGGCATAGCAGAATAAAATGAAAAAGAGTACCACAAACAGCAAATGCAAAAATCATTAACAAGCATTAGATTCTCATATACATTAATGCAAAAAAGCCCTGTGGCAAGTACAGGAACCTGCTAATTAGTAAATAAGTATCTGTGATAACTACAAATTTGGTCTAGCACACTCAAATCAAATCTGTCGTTATCTCAAACCCTTTGAGTCACATTTTGGACACCAAAAAGGACTGTCATGGTTTAACTCCCGTAGACAGCTGAACCCCGCAGAGTGCACCTGTCCAGCACCTGTTTCATTCAGCATAAGAGAGACTTGCATTACAGAGCTTGCTATTCCATCCTATTGTGCACTTATACTCTCAGGTAATGATCTGCTGACAAACTGTGACAAAATTTTTATTTTCTATGATGTCTGACCAAGACAGGGGGTAAGTGCTAGCAAAAGCTTATTAGAGGACCTGGCTTTTTGAGCCTGGAGTTTGTGTTTCCCCATAGGGGAGGAGTCTAATCATGACTGTTTATCCTGTTTGGGAAACAGTAGTTAAAACATGTACTTTGTATTACATTTTGTTTCCATTTGTTGGGGGGAAAAATTCCTTTATGTTCAGCCCATTCTGAGTTTTTATATTCTCGCGGCTTTCCTCCTGGCAATTCTGAAAACTGACAAAACAGTATTCCAGGACTTTCATGTATTCAAAATATTAAAAAAGTCCTTAAACTGTTTTGAACAGAAAATAAACATTGCAGGAAATAATATGGTGTAATTTGTCAAGCTGAATGACTTATGAAATGATAGACAGCACTCTGGCTCCACAGAACTTACACAGGAATTTTACCTTTTATTTCAATTAAGACAGTTTTGGAACAGCTCTGAACAAGTATCTTGCCTTAGCAGCTCATTTTTCTGAAGAGAAGAGAAAGTAGAGAAAGAACAGTGTGTTCTTTCATAAAGTGGAGCAATGTAACAGGAAAATAATATGACTAGTTTGGAAAGATCAGAAACAAGACAGAGAAAAGAGTTGGGCTATTGGAAACCAAAAGGATTTTTCTAAAAAGAAAAAAAAAAATCTGTACAGACAAGACAGAAAACCTTCCAAATAATCTTTATTCATTATTTAACCATTTTAAGAAACTGGGGGAAGTTGTAGAATTTGGAACAGATTCTGACCGTTCAACATGGATGTCACAAATCATTACAGGTTAGTAACTAGCCCCAGTAAAGAAAATCTCCTAAACTGCCATGATAAACAATGAGTATGACTGGTCTCTGACTTCATCAGCCTGAATCCTCTTTGGAGGTACCTACCTCTTCCAGTCCACTGTAGTGGGAAAACAGACACGTCATTAAGTTGTCACTTGGCTGAAAAGCCACCAGGGCCAAGAACAGCTAGGAAAACAGAAGTTTTCTCTAACTTTTCCAGAAAGATGGGTAGACAAATTAGGCTACATACCAAATCCCAAACCCCCCAAAACACTTTGGATGCAGAGTTTAGCATAAGAATTTGAAACATGTTAATTCTCTCATTATGAAAAAATTCAGGATGTGTTGCCCACTTCATAAAAGACTGCTTCATTCATCAGACCTTCAGCTGTGTCGGGACCATACTATTGTCCATTTCCTCTGGTGAAACTGAGCAACTCTGCAGAAAGTAATCACAGATTCAGTCAGGGCACTACGAGGCCTTCGTGGCCCTGCCCAGCCTTCCCAGGATGTCTCCCCACCCCTGCCCATGGACCCAGGGATGATATAAAAGTCCAGGCCTCAGCACCCAAACCTGTCCTGAGCCACAGTGTAGATATACCTGTCTCCAGCCCTGACTGTGTCACCAGCTCCTTCTGTTCTTGACTGGATCCCATGGTTGTACCTTGGACCTGGTTCATCGCCTGCCATGCTGGGGGCTATCTGTGGACCCTGTAACCAGCCTGAGGCTCTGCCCACCATGCTCAGACCCCACAGGACAGAATCTCAGCTTGTTGCCCCTTGTCATGCAGCCCCACTTCTGCAGCTCCCTGGAACATTCACAAGGACAAAGAAAGGGTTAGTAACCCAATTATGTCATTCAGTAACTCACTGGATTCTGCTATGGTTCTTGCATTTTTTTCCAATGCTACATGAAACTGCAAACGTTTCTGAAGCAAATGAAGCAATTCTGACCAGGATTCAGTTCTATACTTCCTGGACCATCATACTTTTTATTTAAAATACAGTTTGCTATGGTTGAAATCCACTCTGCCTAAGTCTACAGACATGCTCTGTGTGTTCCTTAACAATCAAATGATGCTGTTTGGTTTTTTTTCTCTCTCTAAGAGAGAGAGGTTAATTTAAAAATGAGTTACTTGAATGTAGCAGTAATCAGAAAAGAGTAACCAAAGGACAAAAAACTAAAGGTACAAAGTTAAAATAAAACCCTACAAAATATGAAAATCCCTGAAAATGAACTCAGGACTGGGGGTAAGGGCAGGGGTAATGGGGATTAGCGTGGTGGAATACTTTGGTTGTGTGTCCCTGACACTCTATTTCATGTCAACATGAAGTGACAAAATGGTGCTTACATGCGGGACTTCAGATCTACCTAAAATTTACATTCACATTTTATGAGATATGATATATACCAAGATGCCACTCTTCAGTTCTATTTCTGGAGAACCAGATGCCAGAAACTAATTTTTTCAGTGAACGTGCATTTAAAGTTTGGCCCTCACCCCATCTAACTTCAGACCTCTAAAATTGCTGTACATCCATATCTGAGCTAGATAATCTCCGTTATGTGGTGTGTGGAGTGTGAGAGCACTTGCACCATTCAGGTTATCTGATCTGCCCTTTATCTGTGCCTTTTCAGTGCAAAAGGGTAATAAGTAAAGGGGAAGCAATAAACAAGAGCAGAGACACAGACCTGGAAACAATGCCAAAGACCAAAAGTCTCCAGTCACTAACTGATGGGTCATTAGGAAACTCCAGGCACAGCTTTGGAAAGGGCCAACCTGGACTTCATAAAAAGGAGGAAGCAAGGGGAACATGAGATCTGGGATATTTGAGGGCAGGCCTGTGCAACTATATAAAATGTATTAAGAAACACTTAGCAAAAGGGGATTGCTGAGGAAGAAGGAAGGGAAACAGACAGAAAATGTATGAAAGGCGTGGTCACATGTAAACTGGGGAGATGAGTGCACTTGTCTGGCTGAGCCTTGTGACCAGTCACCCCAGACCCAAAGCATGGGGTGTCTGCAGGATGAGTGTGTGAGTGCTGGTGTGCGCAGCGAGCACCCAGTGAAACCAGCCAGCAAGTTGGGGGCCCATGGAGCAGGTAAGGGGGACCGAGATCTGGAAAGAGGCGCTGGGCACATGCATGTGCTTGTGAACCTGGAGAGTGTGGTGGGTGTGCTTCACCAGTGACCTTCTGCCTCTGCCAGCCCAAGAGCTTGGTTTCCTATTTGTCTCTTCCCATAACTACTCCTGTGATTCTTCCAAAAGTTACAATAGAGATGGCACCTATGGCAGTGCTCCGTGAGCGTATCTCCACCCCTAATTCAAATTTCTCTATAAGACCTTCTTCTACTATGTATATCATAAAGCCACCCATAAAATCTAATCAAATAAACTATCAATAATTGTTCATATGAAAAAATTATAAAATCTTCCTGTCGTCCTTTCTGATCCTGCAGTCTTCGCCTATGTTGTCTAATATGAGGGCCAGAACCGAGGCTTATCTTTACTTTTTGCCAGCTGGAAAGCATCTAGTATATATTAAGTCCTCCCATGGTTTAATAAACAGCAATGAGTAACAATGAATCACACTTGTCAAATCTATCCAACAGTGCAAAGTCCCCAGTTTCAGATTACTTAAGCTGTTTTCTAAAATAAAATAAATGTAAACTATTAAATGGAAGTGTAAAAAAACTTAAGATACTGTAGTGGAGAGACAGATATCAACTTCTAGTAAGAAAATGCAAGTGCTTTGATTGTAACATCAAGAATGAAAAGTACTATATTAAAATTGAATGTTTAAGCAAAAAACTATGGATACATCCCTCGAAGTCTTAAAATTATGTGAAGTCACTCACAATACTGTTTGTGTTGCCTAAATTTACACATCTAGACCTTATTTGTCTAAACGGATAATCACCATATTCTGCCTCCTTAGTAAACAGAGGAGGTAGCATAATGGCAATGGAAATAGAAATAGGCACTTCATAGAGACCTGCTTCTCCTGTGTCATTAAGCCTTTGTAGGTTGCTTGGAATAAAGTACTCTCTGGGTACATCTGTTTCACTCCACTAATTGTCTCCATGTCTCCAGACAATTATTTCATTTGGAAAACTGCTTTTAAATAGATTTAAAAAAAAAAAAAAACCACAAAAACAAAAACAAAAACAAAACCAAGCTGAATTCTGCCATTACGTCTGAAATTTACAATCCTGACTGTAATCAGGCCTGATGTGAGGGTTTAACTTTAATAGTTTTAGATGTTTCTTGTGCTGATCTTCTCAGGTCAGGTTACGATTGTTAAACCTTAGTTCATAGTAGCCGAACTCCAGTAATCTGCCACATCTGAACAAAACCAGTAATATATGATGAGTGCCTCACACATATCTCACCCATCATATTGTAGTGTGTTGTCTTCCCCTGCAGCTGAAATATAAAGGTGGATTAATATTCTCTTTCTTCAAAAAGTAAAACTGTTTTAAAGCAAGAAAAATATTTTATTAATTATTGAGAATAATTCAAACTTATGAAATCAAATACTGCCCTCATTTCATGTCACCTTGTTACAGTGGTTACTGAATAAAAACTACATTCCACTGAAAACAGACACAGAAAAAAAAAATGTTCAAAAAATTACCCATACCGTGCTCCTTTCTGAGATTTCTAGTATTTTCGGTTGCAATACGAAGCGCTTTCTAACCAGTACCTAGGAAATATTTGTGGTGCATGACTTGAATGGCAATCTTGTTCATATATTCAAGTTATACATTTTTTCCTTATTTATAGCAGCATTTTTAAAAAAGAATAAAGACAGAAACAGCTCAGCTTTCCCTAAGAGAGCAGCTTTTTTTTCTCATTTGAATACTAATAGGAGACACAGTAAATTTTTTCTTTAATATTTGATTGCTTTTCCTTGCCTTTTGAAATGGTGGGTTTTATTCGTCATTTATACACATCAATACATAACAATATGCAGAATAAATTCTATCTGGCTAGCAATTCCTAGTAGCTTTGATGCATTACTGTATATATTAACTGTATAGCCTCATGTAAGTAATACAATAAAGCTGAAAAGACACCTTCAAAATACATTTTAGCCTCCAGTTTTTACAGAAAACATCAAAGTGTGCAGTTTATATTGGATATGCTTCACAATTTTCATTTTACAGTAAGAAAGAGTTAGTGCAATAAGTTGTGTTAAAATTGTTTTTCTAATCAGGACAGGGATGGACAGAACAATTCCTGAAGAAACATCTATTGATATAATTCACCACAGAAATACCAATGATGGCAAAGATCAGGCACTGATGGACATAGCAGATATTAAATTCATATGGTTTACTTAAATATGAAGCTTTTGATCCTCTGCGTAAACCTAGAGAATTGAGAGCATCTTCTGCAAGTCTGAGCAGGAAGATTACAGGACAAAGCAAGCAAGTATGCCCAGAAATCTAGAACAGGCTTCACTTGACCTAGTGCAGACATATGCTTTAGACAATTTCTATCATGAAAGTCCTTGTTTCTCTCCACCAACTATACAGGGAGTATAGAAAACTAGCTTAAAATTAGATATTTATATTGTAGACATCCAAAGTGGGTGCAATCAAACCAACTTCAGGCATACAAAGTAACATACTAGTCTGGGCATTTAAAAAAGATCTCAAATTCTCAGACTATGAATATATAAATGGATTAGTGGAAAACCTCACTCGTGACTTTTTCACTCTTTCAGGAGTCAAATCACTTCAAAGTCACCATAGAATGATTCCATAATATGAGCTGTAGTATTTAAAAGAGCAGGCAGTTGCTTCTCTATAGATCTGGGAGTCTGTACAGAGCCTTTATATGATAAAATATTGTTTGTTCAGGAAGAGTTCTTCATCTGCATAAACAACAATTCTAAGACTTTTAGAGCTGATGTCAGAATTATTGTCTACATGTAAATAATTAAGCAAAGTTTCCATTAATAAAGAGTACCATGATCATGTTAGAGTTCATATTCAATTTTGTTGCTAACTATAACTTCTCTGGATATTTTTCTTTTGTATTTCTTTAAAACTAACCTTCTCCGGAGGCATGCAGATCCATGCATGTGTATATGGACATATAATATTATTTATTTATGTGCAAACATAGATATGCATGTTATTTGCATCTGTCTTTCCAACTAAACAGCAATTTCGATTGTTTAAGTAATTAGGAAAAATGAGTGCCACCCATTGTCTAAGTTATTGAAGAAAAAAATTACATTTCCTACACAAGACAAAAGAACATTTTCTTTTCACTCAGAATTGAATAGGTATGTGCAGACACCTTATGAATATGCTGTGCACATATCAAATCTCTTAGAGGTTTATAACTATCATTAGCACAAAGAAATTGTTTTGTGATTCTGAAAATAAGAGGTAGTGTGAAAAATACATTTGAAAAGTGTCAATAACATGGTCAGTAAACCAAAGAGCAAATGCTGGAATTGCTTAAACCCTATAGCACAGGAAAACAGACATTAATGGAAAGAATCTACAACTGAAACACTTTCTCCCACAGCGGTTTGTAGATTGTTGGTCTTTTCTATTGATGTTTCTGTTTCTTCACAGTTAAAGACTGAAAGCTGTATTTGTAAATCCCATTAGATGCTATCTCCAAGCACCTTTCAAATCACTGTGCTTTCAGAAACACATTATGCCAAGTTTTCAAGCATACTGCTGTTTTACACTCTAGACAAAACTCACTTGAAAGGAATGTAAGAATACTAATTTTGTAAATTTGTGACCCTGACAAGTGCTGAGGATAAGCCAGGAGAATGGTAATTCTGTTCTGTAAGGTAGACTGTGGCCCTAACAGCTGGTAATATAGCATAGATTGGGACTGGTGACAAGAGAAACCATTTTACAAAAATTTGTCTTATCTATCTGTCTATCTGTCTGTCTATTTCCTGGTTTCTTTGGTTTTTTTGTTTGTTTTTTTTGTTTGTTTGGTTGGTTTTTTTTTTGTTTTCCAGTTTGGCTTCAGCTTCTAGGAGCAGTAAACTCTGATTTTTTTGAAAGCTATACCCAGGAAAGTCTATCTTAAATGAATTATCCAGGTGCCCACATGGTTGTGAGTCTAATAATCAGTCTGAAAATTTCTTTCCATGAATTATGCTGAACTGTTCAAGGAAAAGGAATACACTCCATGACATTTCCAGGTAGGCGAAGTAGAAGGTATTTCTTTGCATGAGATGATTGCAAATGATTGCTTATGAATAAGAGCCAGGCCAGCTGTTATTTATGTTAATTGTTAACATTATTCTGAACAACAAATATATTTGAATAAAACATAAAAGTTTTCTGGAGAAATCATGTATGTGATAACAAGTGAAGTTTCTCTCACAAAAATATGTCAGTATTGTTTCTCCCAGCTGTACAGTGTACCACAAGAGTACTGGGATTTTTTTGAGTGTGTGTGTGCTGATCTCATAAATGTCAGTAACATATTTCTCCTCAAAAAGAGGGAAACTAGAGGGTTCAGATAATATATGCTTTGGGCATACATTATTTTCTATATAAAGCAAAACAAAGCAAAACAAAACAAAACAAACTCCTTGTAAATGCAAAAGCACTTTTACTATGAGTTTATTTTTTCTTCCATCTGGATAGGATTTAATGTTCCTGCAATTTGTTTAATCACAGTTTATCTTAGGGGACAGTCCATGGAGTCAATGTGCTGTGCAATAACCAGCTGACTGCATGATCTAACTAACACTACCTTGTTATTTCCTTCTGTTTTTTTGCCATGGTCACTCTGACTCTTTCCAACCAGTGCAGATAAACTCTAACTTCTCAGAGCAGGAGCTGTGCCATCCTCAACCAATTACAGACAGCTGTCAAACTTTATAAGATTTTTTTTTTATTTGACATTATTAGCATTACAAATAAAAAACATATATTATTAAATCTTATTGATTTTAGAAGAAGTAACTAAAGCAAGCTTATATAAATATCAAATCAAAATAATTAGATGAGAGAGAAGCAACAAGAAAAAAAGACATTAATTCATATATTATCAGCTCTACCCTTAAAACACAAAATCTTCTTACAAGCAGCTGGAACAGATGCTATAGATACAGTATAAAGCTCTGGGTTTTTTTCCTTTGAGTTGCAAATGATGCATTTGTTCCTACTATGGTTAGTCCATCAAATAATTTATGTCAGAAGAAACCAAATATAAGTGCTCAGTAATGGAAGAGCTTAGTTAATTCATTGGTAACCAAATGGGGAAGACAGAAAACATTAAATATTATAATTTAAAATGTTCCAATGTGCCTTTTTATAGAAAAAGTAATTGCATGAAAGTTAAATATTCACACTGCAAAGTAGTTCTGAAAAATTGCCCATTTTAAATGTGTCCCCCATCAAGTTTCTATTTTCTAACATTACAACACAGTCCAAGAAATATTTGGGTTTGACTTGTTCTTTTGATATTAATGCAGGCTATAAGAAAACCATCTCAAATAAAAAATATCTCAAAGGATAATCAAGTTTATTTTTCAGTCTTGCTACAAGGTGACCACTCTATTGAGGTTGTGGTGACTTCACTGTGACTATTCAATGAGTCTGTAATGCTTCACAGTGAAGCTTTTTGCTTTATGCTAATCAGCATTCATTATTTGCAATTAAAAACATGTGCTTTTATCATTTCACAAACATTTGATTGTGACAGCTAATTCAATGCTAGCTTTGTCTTCAGTTTCAAAGAAGAAGTGTAAACCAATTGAATTACAGTTACTGTGATGAAATAAATTTACTATTAAGGATATAGACAGTTATCCTATTGCAATGGTAAGGGATCCATGTAGGTCATACTTTTAAGGGAGTTTATATCCTGGCACAGTAATGCAGTGTAGCTCTATTAATCTACAGACTCTGATATCTTTTAACTAAGCTGTCTCCCTAGTAATCAGTCATGCCAATGTTAAACTTTTTATAGTTTTTAAAACAAAAGTGCTTATTCATTTCATAAATGACATCATTATGCTTTGAGAATATGAAAAAGCTTTAATTCAATAATTTCTATATTTTATTTAAAGAAATCATTAGGCTTTAAAAATATTAGACATACACTTTGGGTTTTGCTACTTTGGCTTGTAAAATATTTATTTGCTGGGACAATTTGTATGTGAGATTCTATTTTCTTTATAATTTTTTTAATATATTTCTATTTCATTTATAATACTAAAGCTTAGGCGGGAAATGTCATTTTCTGGTGTCTTTATGTTCGTCAGTGTCAGTGGGTGATGTCAGAATGCTTCTGAAGTGTTCAACGTTAACACAAGTTCTATTATATTCCTCTTCATCTTTTTGTATTTATGTGAGTCTAGTGATACCTATGAGGTATTTTGAATTTCAAGGTTGTCTGTCAGTTACTTCAGGTAACCAGTTAGTTATTCAAAGATTACCTTCTGCTTCATTGGATTCGAAGTCTACAATCTCCCTTCTTTCTAGTGTTTTGCCAAGATACTAGCATGGATGAAAATCAGTGAAATAAACAATATAGCTTATTCCAATCACTAGAAGAGACTGCAGGTGGGTATATCTTACGGACCAAGGAAATGCCCTGTTTCCACATGCAGTGCTCATTATCACACCCACATCTGTGCTTAGCTAAATAAAAATCAGGCAGTAGAGTACGGCTATGAATATGTACAACCATTTGGTTTTATTCATGAATAATTCTAATGTTGACTCTAGTATATGTATTTTGAAATAAAAAGCCTATTCTTTTGAAAAGGTGGATGTTTATATACATCTTTGTAGATATATACACCAGAACAGCAGAAGCATGTCATCTGCTAATGAGTTTCTCAGTTTTGTTTTAAAAGCCCACAGAGACATGTCAGGACAATCCTCTGTAAAATATAATAAGTTGTTAACTGAATACCTGATTGACATCAAAATTCTACTATCTTAGTAATAACATCTTGCTGTGGCAGCACTGAAAGGCATATTCTCTTGCTAACAAAACCAGAATCTCCTTTGTTCTTTTACTACTTTCATGTAATGAATTATTCATTGTCCTAAGGAAAATAAGCAAGAAAGGCACCTATTGAGACCCTGCAAAGTGCTTGTGTTTTGAGGTGTCCAGAAACAAGGCTTTCTGAAACTTCAGTCAATATTTAAGAACAAGTGGCAACTCGGAATTATGCAGTTTCATCAGTCCAAGCCATCTCTTAACTTACTTGTTAAATACTACCAGTATTTCCTCCTTGCTTCATGTAATCTAATATAGTTTCAATTTATCTCTAAAAACCTCATCTCCAACCAGGTATCTCATGGCTCTCAAGAATCAAATGTCTGGTTTTAATACATCACGCCTGATAGCAGTGGAAAAATCGATCATCTTTTTTCATTGACGTATATGTATTCCACAAGCAGTGTTACAAGACCTTTAATAACATTTAACTTGTACATATGTCTTACGTTAATACATTTTTGGTAATTTTTTTTTAAGAATAAAAGACAGTGAAAGAATTAAGCAAAAATAGAGAAAAACAAGGGAAGGGTTAATATATTGGTGCAGGAGTAATAGGCCACATCATGGTTGCCCTGCCCAAAGCATCAAAGGAAAGAATTTGAGAAAAACACAGCTTAGGAAAGACGTGAATTTATTTTCTAAGTTCTATTGACTACAAAAAGTATTTTCTGCCAAAAATAGGTCTTAGAAATATTCTTCACCTCATAAAAAATGTTTGCATTTCTTCCAGCTTTCCCAAATTTCTCTCAGCTAATCAAATGGAACAAAAAATATTACACCTGTATCTGTCCAGAAGATTTTGTTCCATCGTTTCAGTTGATGATTCATGCTTTAATGACCTCCATGCTAGCTGAATGGGATTCAGAACCAGCATTCCCATCGCATCTTAATAGAGTGAAATGGCTTTCTTCATCATCAGTGCTGTCTATGGGAAGTAAATACAGGAGTCTTCTGCTCAGTTCTCTGCATTTGCACAGACAGAACCCTGAGTTAAATTCAAAGTCTTACTATCAATCTCTAAGAAAGCTCAGGACCAAATAACTTATAAAGTTGCTGCCATCACAATAATAATCCTAAATGTTTAGATTACACTTAATTTAATTTTCTATAGGCATGATAGATATTATAGCAATAAAGAATAAAGAAGATAGAAAAGCAGGATAAAATAATCCATTGGCTAGTTCAGAATACAGAAAAATCAAACTAGACCATAAAGAAAAATTCAAAACTTACAGGGGAATAAGTAGCTAGCACCAAGGAAGTAATCAGTCAGAAGAAATCGGAAGATGCCATCAGAGAAGAAATACAGACTATTAGTAGCTTCTTTATAGACACCGTGCAATGATAGCAGCACTGGCCCAGAACAGGTGCCTGCTGCACGGAAACTTTTTCAAACTTCAAAATGTCAGTGGTAATAGATTCTCTAACAGGATTGTGTGGACATAACTGTTTCTATTTTAATTCGCTAACAGATGATCTGGAAGAAAGAGGTTTAATTTTAAAAGGGTAAATTTTCATAAATATATTGGTTAGGATATTGTGATAAGATTTCTGGTGGGTTTCTCAGGCTTTGTACTCTCTGTGTAGAGTGAAGAGTGGACAGTACATGAACTGTACTCCATAATTATAGGAGCTGGCTTCTTTAGTGTTTACCATATGCCAGAAAGTATTTTCACTGACTGGGCATGCCTGCATACCTACAACACTGTCAGAGCATGATGTGCACAATTTAATCTAATTACTGGATCTCCAGGAGTCCATGAAGCTAGGAAGCAAGAAGCAGCCTTCCTTCAATCCTAGAAATAGTGGTTTGGAAAGATCTTAACTAAAGCTGGCCTTTCTGAAACCATGTTCTTGGTCTGGTTTTCCAGGAAACAATTATCTATTACCTGATGCTCTCTTTGAAGTATCTGATGTTTGAACCTATTGGGTTTTTTTGCCTTAAATTAAATGTGGGAAAGGCGAAACTACTCAAGTACAGGCAGGAATAAACAGAACATATTGCACAGAAAAGGTAAAGGAGATGCAAAGGAGAGGAGTAAATAGCAGGAATGAAATGAGAGCATTTTATCAGCCTGCAGCTATCTACCCAGCCTAGTCAAATTAAAAGGCAACATTCAGGCAGACCATCAATTCATCCAAATGTAGTCCCTAAGTGTAAAGAATAATTTTCTATTTGGCCTGTAGGAAGTGAGGTGTATCTAAAGAACATTTCTTTTGGAGAACTATGTAAATGCACCTTGGGTAACTAACTTAGGAGAGGAGTCAGGCTTGAAAATTATCTGCAGGCATTTATAGAAGCTGTTGATCTCTTAGGTAAAATAAACTATTTCTAATGTTCTTCTCTAAACTGTGATGCTATTTTAGAACAATAAGAGCCATATATTTACCTACCTTCTTGTCACTAAATAAATGGGTGATTTGGGTGTTTTTCAAACAACTGGTATCACAATGGAGAAAGTTTTATCAGACCCATGTCATCTGTCCATGTAAGTGAATTTTAAAACAAAAAAATTTTTAGCCTTCAGTGAAACCTCTTCCATACTACTTTGTGCTTATTTGAAAACAAAGAAACAAACAGAAACATGTTTTACTCTATTAAAAGAAAAAGAAAAAAGGCTGAGATACTGAAAAAAAAAAAAACAGAACTAATACAACCAACATTTTGCTTGAAAAGGAACTTACTTAATATTAAATAAATTCAGAAACAAATATTTCCTTTTTCTCCCCCCAAATAAATTCCAAATTTGGTTTGCTGGATGACTGAAAAACAGATGAGATATTTACTGTCACCACTAAAAAGGATCTCTGCCACTGACTTTTATTTTCTTTGGTGTAAGCAAGATCAGGGAGTTTTGTAGGCTTTTGGGGACGGACTTAAAAATAAATTTTTTCACTGTGAGGGTGGTGAGACACTGGAACAGGTTGCCCAGAGAAGCTGTGGATGCCCCACCCCTGGAGGTGTTCAAGGCCAGGCTGGATGAGGCTTTGAGCAACCTGATTTAGTGGAGGGTATCCCTGCCCATGGCAGGGGGGTTGGAACTTGATGAGCTTTAAGGACCCTTCCAACCCAAACCATTCTATCATTCTATGATTAATCAAACCTGTTAAATGTATAGAAAGATTTTCTTTTGGGTCTTCTTCATTAGTTGTTCATTTTTTACTCTCTGGGAGTCAACTGCTACATGTCTTTCTTCCTTAAATTCAACAAATACCTAAAAAAGGCTTTCAATTAATTGGATTAACAATTTGATTTGTTTTGTGTTTTTTTTAAAGTCATTATCAAACCTGTATGAATTCTCCTGCCTGGAAGAATGAAATCTCAGGTTATAAAGACTAATTGTTTTGTCACAGATACACAAGATCCTGAAGCGTCAATTATCTTCTGTCCCTGAAATATGTTGAGATGTGATATATAGAAGTTGCCATTAAAACCTGCTGCTGTTGCTGTGAATCAGTTCAGTTCTGTCATATGCAGTACATTAAAGTTTTGGATTAAGGTTCACATAAGCAATACAAGATTTGAAGACAGAAGAAGACCTTTTGTCTTCCGGCAATACCTTCATTTAACATTGCTGTATACCACCTACCAAAGAATATGCAATTTAGTGATTACATTTCTTAGATACTAAAAGAGATGGCTTGCTACACACAAAAAAAATAAGTAGATTTCTCCTTAGGCTATGACAAGCTTTCACTTGAGGAGGAAGAAAATCTGTTTATTTCAGGAAACTTAAAATAACAATAATTCTCCAACATACATCCCTTCTATTTTAATAGAAATTAACTTCTTATCAGCACAAAATTTATTAATAAAGAGAAACACTATACATACAAGTCAATTAGGCAGTCACCCAAATCTTGATTATATGAATATGAAAACATACATACACATATGAATATGCCTCTACATAAACATTATCAACCATTTCAGAGCTGCAACAGTGCTGGAAGCTAAGCTTAGAATTCCCTGCAAAAGACAAGAAAAATATTAACTGATACTGCTTTTATCAGCTTCACTGGTTAATGGAGTGGGTTTTCACTCCATCAACAATCATAATATATAACAGCTGAGTGTGTATGGGAATGTGCATGTGTGAAAATCACATGCCTATTCCACTGTATTATATACCATATGAAGCAATTTAAATACAACAGTAATATATCTCCTTATTTAGAAACAAAGCAAAATTTTTTTTCTTTGCACTGGTGCATAGAACAATGATGCTGAAAGTCATGCAGAATTAACCATCTTTTCATAAAACAATGATGCTGAAAGTCATACAGAATTAACCATCTTTTCTAAACCGCTTCCAAGAGAAATCCCGTATGTTTTCTGCTCCTTTCCTTGCTGTGTTTTCCTCTACCAAACATTGCTCCAACTGTATTAGGGTTTCAATATTTCAAAACATCTGATGCAAATATAAAATAGGACTGCCTTCCTGTGTCTGATATTATATTAAAAGTTGCTTCAGAAAAGCTGATGGGGAAAGAGAGATTCTTACTAACTGATTCACAGGAAGAATCAGCTCTGTCCTGAAGAAACTCCAGTAGACTCTTTGCATGTATGGCTAAATATACAAATGCTCCTCATCTAACATTTTTCTAAATTTGGAAGACATAATACAGTTTCCCATACAACACAGAGGCCTGAAGCAGGCCTAGATAANAAAAAAAAAAAAAAAAAAAAAAAAAAAAAAAAAAAAAAAAAAAGAAAAGCTTTCACCTTTCTGCTTGAAAATATCTCAGGGATACATTTTGATGTGGTGTACATGTTCATATAACACAGTAATAAGGAATAAAATTTCTCTTTCAGAGTCATGCATTGTAAAACTGCCCAGTCACCAGCCTATATACTAGTGTGTCCAAGGCAGCACTGGACAAAAATACTTAACATCAGAGCCTGAAAATCATCTGGGCTCTTTACTGACACTTCAGAGGGAGTTAAGGGCCTTTGTAATTGTAAGCATCTGGGCATTAATGACTTAAAGATTCAATTTTCAAAAGTAAGTTAAGTAATTAGGAGCTCAGGTTGAATGGAATTGTAATTAGTCTGTGGTTCCAAAGGGCCATATTTTTTAATCTACTCAAATAACTTGAATTGTGTCTGATTGGTTAGTGAGATTTGTAAGAGAATAAGAGGTATAAGAAAATAAGAATTCACTGTAAGACCAATTTATTTTTCACTTCTGAAAATGGACCTGTGTTCCTATATTGAAAACACTATTAACAATCTAGTCACAAATTGTGTTGTTGAGCAATAGATCTCTGCAGCTTTAAAATACTAATTCTTTACCCTTTATATCTGTGCTGGTTTTGGCTGGGACAGAGTTAATTTTCTTCATAGTAGCTAGTATGGGGCTATGTTTTGGATTTTTGCTAAAAACAATGTGGATAATATAGAGATGTTTTAGTTACTGCTGAGCGGCACTTACACACCAAGGTTTTTTCTGCTTCTCACCCCACCCCACCAGCGAGTAGGCTGGGGGTGCACGAGAAGTTGGGAGAAGACATAGCTGGAACAGCTGATCCCAACAGACCAAAGGGATATTCCATACCATATGATGTCACGCTCAGCAGATAAAGCCAGGGGAAGAAGAAAG
>VZTO01002824.1:0-12625 GCA_013400615.1 Syrrhaptes paradoxus | reverse complement strand
TGGGCTGGGCTGTGCAGGGAGTGGGAGGGAAGGTGTTCCCTGGGCGGTTGGTGCGGTGCTGCCGTGGGGTCAGAGCTGGATCGGGGTGTGTGGGGCTGCCTGTGGGGAGGCAGCTGGGTGCTGTGGGGTGGGTCTGGACGCTGGGAGGCAGATCCCTCAGGAAAGAGGAAAGCAGCTGGGCAAGTCTTTGGGGTGAAGGTTGGATGGAGCAGAGAAAAGGGAACGTCAGCCCGGGTGCAGGCGGGGAGGGGGTCTGCTCCTGAGAGGGAGCTTCCCAGAGCACCCGTGTGGGGCGAGGGGGAGAGGGCTGGAATTTGTGGGGACTGGCTCAAGTACTGTTGAAGGGGCTGTCCCCACTGGGGCAAGGTGTCATCACCACGGCTCTCTGCTCCTTGGCTTGCTGCACGCTTTGATCTGGGGTGCAGGGTGTGAGGTTGTGGTGTGGAGGACCTGGCGGAGAGCTCTTGGGAGCAGAGTCATGGTGTAGGCGAGAGCTGGAGGATGTGTGGCCATCCAGCTCTTTCCCAGACTGCTCCTGAGAGCCCGTCGGTGTAAAAGGGATGTTAAGTGGTGGCTTTGTGCAGAGGAAAGCGTGAAACTTTGTGACCAGCATGAGCTGGGGCTCAGGGCTGCGCTCTCCCCGGTGTTGTTTTTGAGGTTCTGGTGTGAAGGCTGCGAGCTCCTCCGGGCCTGGTCTGTGCTTTGCTTTCTCTTTTCCTCCTGGCCTTTCCCTCTGAATTTCCCGTAGTTTGTGGCTTCCAAATGCAAGGCTTTTTTTTTTTTTCCTCACAAATCAACTTGGGAATGCCCCAGCTGGGCTAGCAATGACCATTGTATTGACAGGGGCTAATCCCAGCCCGTCACACAGTAAAGACGATGTGTCGGTGTTACGTGGTGTGGCGAGCTCGTAGGGAATTCAGCTGCAGAAATAGGAATTGGAGAAGACCTAGTTTATTTCCATTGGCTGATAAAGGATTGTTCCCTTTTCCATAGAGCTCTGTCCTGTATTAAATCAGAGTTGGGCTTTCCTTAGGAAAAAAAAAAAATCAAATGAGCAGAGACAAAAAAAAAAAGCTCAGTCATTCAGAGGATAAATGATGTATTTGGATTAGACCTAAGAGACACACTTGATCTGGCTTTGGAAGCCTTCAGCTCATCCTGAGGTAGTTGCTCTGTTCTTTCTGAAATTTACTCCCCATTTTCTAAGTGTAGAGCTTGTCTTTGTTTTGTTTTTTTAATGCCTCAGACATTCTCAGCAGCTGGTGACTGAGTTGGTACCTGCCTGGGCTCTGGTTCCTGTGCTGTTTGCGTAGTGGATGCGATATTGGAGTATTAGCTTTACGCTTCTGCTCTTGGTCCATTGTCTAAAAAGTGCTTTGTCTGTTTTTCAGTTCAAAGAAGAGATTTCCAGGCGGTTTAAAGCCAAACAGGATCAGCTGGTTCTGATCTTTGCCGGGAAGATCCTGAAGGATGGAGACACGTTGAATCAACATGGGATCAAAGATGGGCTGACTGTGCACTTGGTCATCAAGACTCCACAGAAGTAAGAAACTGTTTCGTCTTGGGAGGCTGAGAGTCAATGGATGATGCGAGTAAACGATGGTGGAGCCTTTCTGCTCTGTGGGTGACGGAAGCAGAGCACTTGTGCGAGGCCAGAGTGCTGGCTTTGGGGCCCGTGGGAGGCTGGCAGCGGTGATCTGGCAGCAGAACTCTCCCCAGCTCTCTCCCTGCCGCGGCTCTGCCGTGCAGCTGCGGGGTCTGTCCCCAGCCTGTCTCTCAGCTGTGTTACACAGCTGTGTAAATCCGTGGCGAGTACCTGAGGAGGTTGACTCTTCTTTAATGCAACTTGTGGCTGTGGCTTTGCCTGTTTTGAGCCTTTAGTAATCCTGAAAGAACCCCTTGGAGCTTGGTACCATCCTAGTTCTGACAAAGATAAGTTCCTATTAACAGAAATTACTTTCCCAATGAATTATTGTTGAAATTGAAACTAATACCTGGTTGTATTTTCACTTGCTGTCACATCCTCTGCTCTCCCTCTCGGGTGCCACGAGAGGCATGCTGCGTGTGCACTGTCCGTGGGGCAGAACAGTGTTTCCTTACCTATAGGCACATCCACGTGGGTAGGTGCTGGCCGGTGGGTGTTCGGTCTCGGTGGGAACCCGCGGAGGTTCGGGCTGTATGACCACGTGCGCACAGCAGTGTGGGTGTCAGCTGGAGCGCAGTGCTGCAGGCACACCCCCACGGCAGCTCCCAGTTGGGACACAGCTCACTTGTGTCCGTCTGCACCGTGTAGCTCGGCCGGAGAACGGGATGCAGGATTGACCGCAGGGTCCTGCGGGATGAGGCTTTCCTGGCACAGGAGGTTCTTGGGAACAGTTGCTGTACTTGAGGTGCAGCTACGTCTTGTTGATGTCGAAACCCCAGTTGTAACCATTTCTTGGGCTCCCTGCCGCAGTGTGATCGGGCTCCCGGTGAACTAACAGGGCTGCGTCTCTTTGTGCAGTTCTGCTGTCCCTCGGGAGAGCTGCCTTATTGGCTTAGTCAAGATTAGTGCCTTTTTTTTTTTATTCTCACAAAGCCAAGGATGTGTATTGTCAGCTTCTGCAGGAGGCCTCTCTCTGGGTTCTGCATCTCCAGGTAGCTTGAAGGGCTGATGCTGTTTACCGCTGTCTCCCCAGCAAACTGCGGTACTTGTGAGCTGTCTCGAAGGGTAAATGAAAGAGCTGTCCGGGGTTGCTGTGTTTTTTCTTTTTTTTTCCTTCTAATAGTCATAGATAAGTGCTTACTGAAGACACTGCAGTCTCTTCCTGTGCTGAGAGAAACCAAGTGACCTTTCTCCAGCTTCCTCCTTCCTTTTTTGTTCAGCTTCCTATTTGCTTTGTTTCCCCACTTCTCAGTGGCTGCTGGTTTTCAGCAGCAGTCAATGAGTCTGGAAAGTGGACAGGCACCTTCAGGTTTGGTTTATAAGTCCTAGAATAAGAGTGAAAAAGGAAAGGGAGTTAGAGAAAGGAATCATTCTAGGTTTGGGAAAAAAAAATCAAGATATTGTTATTCTTATTTACTTGCCAGTGGCATAACAGCATGTGTTACTTGAGGTGACTAAAGTGAATTTTGTGGTCTTATTTCATGTGAAAGCTCTTCAGCACTAGTCCAGGACTCACTGTCACGACTGTGGGTGCTTCAGAGGATCTTTAAATGTTCTCTTTCAAATTCCTGTAAAAATCCTGTGATTACAAGGTACTAGTCTGGGTTGGTTTACTTAATGAACCTGATGTCCAGCATCTGCTGTGCCCTGGCTTATGGCACGATATCTGCGTGTGTGTTTTAAACGAAGCTCTAATCAACTTGTGTTGGACGGAGAAGCGTTGTGTGCCAGGTACAGCCAGTGGCAGAGGTGGGAATTCACAGCCGAGCTGGTCAGAAACATTCTGTAGCTTTGCAGGACAGATGCTGGCTGCTTTGTGCCTCTTTTTCCTTACCCATAGAGTAATCCTGAGAGTTATTTTTGCCCCCAGGAGCACTGATAAGAATATTCAGTGCATGGGAGGATTTGCAGAAAAGTAGATTCTTGTTTACCCCGTGCACTAGCCCTGCTGTAACCTCCTGTGGTTTCTGTGGGAGCAGCAGGAGGATTTTCCTGTTTGCAGCAAACTCATTGCTCAAGGATATAGCTGAGGGAAATCGTTCGGTGCGATTCAGGGAAAAGAGAGAGACAACGCAGGGTGAGACCAGGCAAGCCACTTTGTGTGGGCCAGGATAAAATGTCAGGGGGCTGTTCTGCATCAGGGTGGGAGGCAGATTCCAGCAGATGGAAGGCATCTGGGAGCACAGCTGTGGAATGGAAGCAGCTGGGGCTGGCTGCTGTGGAGACAACAGCACGAAGGGAGGCCCGCTCGGCGTGGGGTGCACCGTGTCCCCCACGGAGGACTCTGCTCACCTTTCCTGAATCTCGGGAGTTTAATGCTTTCTTTTGTTTCTTTGCAGGGTCCAAGATTCAACATCTGCTGCCTCTGCCCCAAATGCTGCTTCTGCCCCCACTGCGAACCCTTCTTCTCCTGCTGCCCCATCTCAGCCTTCCACATCCAGCAGCACTGTTTCTGACGCAGGGAGCGGTAGCAGACGGAGCAGTGGGTCAGGGACCATGGGAGGTTCTGCAGATGGAGGCCCGAACAGTGCTACATCCATCCTGTGTAAGTGATGACTGTAAAAAAAAAAAAACAAACCACAGAAGAATTTCCTAGGATTAGACCAAGGAGCTGGGGTTCTTGACCCCTGTAGCTGTCTCTGCTTGCTGTAGGCTTTGCCTGAGTCGCTGTCAGTGGCATGCCTTGGTTTCCCTGCTCGGAATGCCAAATGCCCGTAGCGAAGCGTGTGCAGGGGGTGTCCTGCCTCAGAGCTGGCTGCCATAGGAACCTAGGGGACCCCTAGATGAGCGTGGGTGCAGTTCAGCTGATGTGCTTGTCCTCTTTTTGCAGCTGCCGACAGTTACTGACTCACACCTCTCTCCCCTGTGTTGTTCCCTCTCCAGCTGGCTTTGGCGGCATCACTGGGCTGGGCAACCTTGGGATGGGCTCTGCCAACTTCATGGAGCTCCAGCAGCAGATGCAGCGGCAGCTGATGTCCAACCCAGAGATGCTTTCTCAGATCATGGAGAACCCCTTGGTGCAGAACATGATGTCTAACCCCGACCTCATGAGGCAGATGATCATGGCCAATCCCCAGATGCAGCAGCTCATGGAGCGAAATCCAGAAATAAGCCACATGCTGAATAACCCTGAGCTCATGAGGCAGGTGAGTCAGCACGCCAGGGCCTGTTTAGAGCACGTTAGAGCATCTTTGTGGGCCAGCTTCAGTGTCTGCTCTCCAAAGGGAGTGTGTGAATGCCAGATCAGTGATTTTTAGAGATCTCTTCCTTTTCCTTCCTGCTGTAAGCTCCCCAGAAACAGATGGTGGTCTTCAGTTATGTGAATACTGATTACTCAACCCACATGCTTGCAACTCATGTCTCCCTTTCAGGGCTATTGAATCCATCACGTGTTGGGCAAAAAAGGATGCTGGGATCATCTAGTGTGCTGCATAAAAGGCGGCTGTGTTCTGATTCGGGAATTCACAAAGAAGTGAAGCTACTACAAAAGCTTTTTGTTTCTCTCTGTTTCTCTTGTTAGATTAAGTACAGACTGCAGAGCTGTACAGTCAGTGTTTTACCACCTGTATCAGTGGGAAGCGCTAGTCATAGGCTGGGACCCTAGAGGTCTTGATTTTCTGTACGATCCCAGAATAGAGAGAGCCCAGGCCCTTGAGGACTGGCTATCTGGAAGATCAGAGGTTCATCGGAAGGGAAGCGTAAGGGATGAGTAAAGAGCCCTCGACAGGACTCTGCTGTTCCCCCAGGAAGACTTGTCAGGACGTCTTTCTGGGTTGTTGCTGAATGAGCCTAGTCTCCATCTGCTTCTTGGTTATTCTTCTTTCAACTGTGTCAGTCATACATGAAATTCCAGAGCTGCAGGACTAAATTGTGAATGATCTGTGCTTAAGCAGCTCCTCAAATGAGATCTGGATGCTCCTTGTGCAGGGGAGACCCATCGGAAGTCTGGAGAGAGTCGATTTTTTGGTTTTCTCAAAATGGGAAGGATTCAATCTCTTCCACCTTCTCAGTTTTTGAATGCAGTCCATATACTCTGAGTGGGAACATATGGGTGTTAAATGTTTGGATGTCCTGATACTGCTTAGAAACAAAACAATCTCATCCAGCTGAACTGAGGTTGAGAAGGAAGAGAGCTGAGCAAGGATGGGAGGAGCCAGGATCCCTGGGCTCTCTTTGCTTGGATAAATGATCTCTCTGCTCTCTGGCTGTGAAAGGGGTTTAATTATACTCTTTCTTCTGGGAGCTGGGGTTTAACTCTTTCAGTGCTCGGCTGGTAGATTGGTAGAATACCACTGGGCTGCTAACCAGTCCTCTGTGGTGCGTGTGGATCTGAGCTTTCCGCATTTTCCTTCTTCTCCCAGACGATGGAGTTGGCTCGTAACCCTGCCATGATGCAGGAGATGATGCGGAACCAGGACCGTGCTTTGAGTAACCTCGAGAGCATTCCAGGAGGATACAACGCCCTACGCCGAATGTACACGGACATCCAGGAGCCCATGTTCAGCGCAGCCAGGGAGCAGGTATTGGCTGCGTTCCTGTGAGTGGGGTGTAGGGTGCTGAGCGTGGGAAAGGGATCATTCCCTGACCCCTGTGCGAATGGGGCAGCCTTCCCAAAGCATGGCTTTTCATCCTCTCCTACTCTAGACGCAGTCACTAGCAGGAGAACGTTGTGCAGTGCCACTCATCTGCTTTTATTACATGGTTTGGTGTATCCGAGCAGAGACCTGGTCTCCCAGCGGGCGGGATGCCAGCCCTTGCTGATGGGAAGGCCCCGTACCTTCATTAGCACAGCCCTCTGCTCTTGCCAGGGCTTTACTGTATTAGCTCGAGCCTGACGCCTTTGGGTTGGAGCTGGCTGGGATCCAGCTGGCTCGGAGTACAGGAGGAGTGAGCGCAGGTCTGTCTGCAAAAGGCTGTGCAGACATACTCCAGTCTAGCATTACCTACTGGTATGTCCGGGTGCTGATTTTACGTGGATGTTTTGAAGCCCTGCGTTTGGGAGCCAAATCTAGGGCTGTGGCCACTTCTTGAGCTTGGTCTTTTTCCGAGCGAGGTGTGTTGTGGATTACAGATTTCTCAGGAGGCAAATTATGGCACACGATTAGCAAATTCTGGACCTGGATGAATATGATCGGCTGTTCCCTAGCTCGTACAGCGGTAGGGTTAGTCCAGCATTCTCTGCTGGGGCTGACTGATTAAAGCCATTTCTTTTTTCTTTTTTCCCTAGTTTGGCAACAATCCTTTCTCTTCCTTGACGGGGAATTCTGATAGCTCAAGCTCTCAGCCTTTGCGGACAGAGAACAGAGAGCCGTTGCCGAATCCCTGGAGCCCCACGCCCCCTGCTTCCCAGAGCCAGGCGCCCAGCAGTGAAGGCAGCACCGGCTCAGCAACCACCCAAAGCACACCAACTGTATCCAACCCCTTTGGGCTGAGCGCTGCTAGCATTGGCGCTGGTACGTAAGCAAGAGAGGAGCCAGAGGGTCCTGCTGGCTGAACAGGTCACCCAGGCTTCTTTGGAGGGCGATTCCCTGTGGCATTTAAGTGCCCGTCCGTGGCTGCTCTCCAGATGGATGATTCTAGCCCGGCTGCAGGCACAAATGGGTTATTTCTTGTGTGCCTGTCAGAGGGTTACTTTGGGAACTCTGATGTCCCTGCAGCCCTTGAGAGCGTGGGAGAGTGGCAAGCAAAGCACTTCCCTGGCTGTCCACAGCCACATTCAGTGTTGGCCAGGGGCTGAAGTAAAGGCGTTGCTGTTACATGTCGCGTATTGCAGCCGTGCTCAGGCTTGTAAAGGGCTTTCCTTTGTCTTCCCTTTCCCCTTGCAGGTATGTTTAACAGCCCAGAGATGCAAGGACTCCTGCAGCAGATTTCTGAGAACCCTCAGCTGATGCAGAACATGATCTCTGCCCCTTATATGCGGAGCATGATGCAAACTCTTGCCCAGAACCCAGACTTTGCAGCACAGGTAAAAGTGTTCCAGGTGTCTTCTATGGTCAGGCTGTGAGCACAGTGCTGTGGGACCAGTCTGCTTCTGTAGCTGGAGTGGTTCCTCCAGCCAGAGAGCTGAATAGAGACAGTTTTGTTGTATTTCTCGATAGCTTGAAGGCAGTCACGGTACTGAACCCTGTGTCTCAGCAGAGCCCCTAACTAAAGAAGGTGACTTTCAAAAGGGCTTGAAAATGGCCCTTCTCTTTGCCTGTGGACAAGTGGCCCCTGTTCAGCGCTGCTGCCAGGACCGGAGCTGTCCTGTGTCAGTCCCCACTAGCAGGGGAACGCGTTGAAAGCCCAGGGAGGGAGTCAGGGGCATGACTGGTTCTTCGTGGCTTAGTTACGTAGGGTTTAATAGCCAGTGGCAGCAACCCTCTGACCCTACCTACGTGTGCTGTCTCTTGCTAGATCATGGTAAATGTCCCCCTCTTTGCTGGGAATCCACAGCTTCAAGAACAGCTCCGCCTTCAGCTCCCTGTCTTCCTGCAGCAGGTAAAGGCCCCTGTCTGGCCCTGTGCTGCTCTCAGCCCCCGGGCTCCAGGGCTTTTCCATCCTCTGTAGGAAAAGGGAGTATCTCAGTCGAGTGGACTAGGAAGCATGTGGGCTTGGGTGGTTTGGGCTGTGAAAGAAAGGGGTTTGCACAGGGGAGAGAGAAAGGGAGAGCTTGTTTAGACAAGGCAGTCTAAGTTACCTAAAGGTGGACTGAAATGAGACTAGTTAAAATTCCGTGAAACCCCTGCGTGGATACTGTCATGAGTTCACAAAAATTAAACCAGCTCATTGTCTCGGGTAAATGAAATAAAATCGCTTGAATTCCAAAGGCGTCTGCCCCCAGTTCTAACCTGATTCACCTGGTTCAGGGAGGAAATCTGATCTAAACTCTGTGAGTATCTCTGTAGATGAGCCCTGCGGTCTGGAGACTTGAAGGAGGAACTGGACTCGCAGGTCGGCTCTGGCTGCAGGGCGAGAGGCGCAGCTCTGTGCCGAGTGTCGTTCAGGTTTCAAGCTGGTGGATCTCTGGCTGCGGAAGCTCTCGCTGTTTGGTACCGCTGTGTCTTTTTCCCTTTGTTCCCAGATGCAGAACCCAGACTCCCTCTCCATTCTCACCAACCCCCGCGCCATGCAGGCGCTCCTCCAGATTCAGCAGGGACTCCAGACGCTGCAAACGGAGGCCCCAGGACTAGTGCCAAGGTAATAAGTGCTTTAGAGTGGGTTTCTGCAGGCAGAGCTGACATGCTTGGTACCAGCAGGCAGACGAGCTGTTGATTCATCAAGGAGATCTGCTTAGGGCACTGTCACGGCGACTTCTGTGTACCTGTGTGCACGCCTGCAGGCCTCCGTGAGCTCCAGCTAATTAGCACTTGCTGCTTGTTTGTACTTCATGGGGGAAGTCCTTGACCCTTTCTTTTCGGAGACAAGGTTTGGAAGCCGCTTGGTCCCTCCCCCACCTTTTCTTTGTGGTATTTGGTATCAGCTAAACTCAAGAATTTTATCTCTGGAGAACAGGATGAAATGCACAGCCACAGAGCTGGGTGGGTACGCCGGGGGCGGGCAGGCGGGTCTCCCTTCCAGCCTTTCTGTTCCCTGGCAGCACGGGTCACGCCTGCGCCACTGTTGGGATCGCTCACTCCCAGCGCACGCGTGACCGGGATCCCGACACAGCTGGGTTAATTTACAGAGCTGTCCCGCAGCATGGGCCTCGGGGAGGGCCAGCCTGGCACAACCTTCTGGTTACCGCGCTGCCCGGCTCCTGGGGGACACCCAGAATTGCCGCCTTGTCTCTGAACACACCCTGCCTTCCTCTGCAGCCTCGGCTCCTTCGGCATGCCTCGAATGCCCCCGTCCTCCACAGGAGGAAGCACAATCCCGGAGAACCCCGTTCCCTCCGCTTCGACGCCGGCCAGTGCCTCTCCAGCTGGGGGTGGGAACCCCCAACAGCAGCTCATGCAGCAGATGATCCAGCTGCTGGCCGGAGGAAGCTCTCAAGTATGTAATGCCCGGGGCATGACGCTTCTAGAGGGAGGATGTCACTGGAGTGAGAGGGAGGTTGTCCCCATCCCACCCCCCCCCAGGGAGACGGTCCCCAGCAGGTTTCTCTTTGGCATGGTGCTAAGTTTGGTGTCTCGGGCTGGCTGGTTCTTTGGGGCGCAGTGACCCTCTGCACAGGTTTGAAGCTAAGAGTGCCAGGGATTCTCTCCCGGTGCTGCTGTCACCGTACGCTCGGTGACACCGTACAGACCTTGGAGTGTGCGCTGTGCCAGAGCCATGGGGAGGTGGGTAACATCACCAAACCAGCCTGGAACCTTCCAGCACACCTGAAGCTGATCTCGGGGTCCCTGCTCAGCCACCGTTCCTGGCCCTGCCTGCCCTGGCTGTTGGTCTCTGCTGGCTGACTCTCAGGCCTTTGTCCTTTCCCTCTGCAGGCGCAGAGTCCTGAAGTGCGATTCCAACAGCAGCTGGAGCAGCTGAACGCCATGGGCTTCATTAATCGTGAGGCCAACCTCCAGGCGCTTATTGCCACTGGTGGAGACATCAATGCAGCTATTGAGAGACTGCTGGGCTCCCAGCCTTCCTAAACTCTTGTCATGCTGCCCCACAGACGTCAGCACATGCATCATACACATACACAGGGGGATCTTTCAGGAAAGCCCGCCATCATTTTCATATCTGACAGCTGTCCATGTATTTAAAACAAAAAGATACAGCTTAACCCCTGACCTTCCTACTAAGTTAAGATTTCATGTTGAAATGCTCTTTAACTGGCTTGTATGTGGATTCCAGTTCTCATCGTGGCCACAGAGACTTCAGATGTGTATTTTTTCCTAAATATGCCCTCTGTCTCAGACACTCTTCTCTCTCTCTCTCTCTCTCTAGATGGTAGAGGCGATCCTTCTAGTTACTTACCTGAATGATTGTGTTTTGAGTAGCTTGATTTTAACTGTACATGATTCCCTCCCCTAGCCCTCCTTTCAGGCAAATATTTAAAATTTCAGCCAAGTTTGGTTTTTTGGTTATTTCTCCCAACATCTTATTGGGAACGAATCAAAAGAAAAAATCGAAATTACATGGAAATTTCTGATGTCATTTGTCTTAAATGTCCCATGGGAAGAACTGAGCCTGTGTCTCTTGCACACAGGTGCCTCTGATCTCCTGCTAGAGGGTTAATGTGCATGAAAACTGCATTTGAAGTGTGGCCTCTTGACACTCTGGGGATGGTGTAAAGGAGCCTGGATGCCTTCAGGCTTCTTGAACTCGAGCTGAAGGTACCGTGCAGAAGGTGTGTTTCTGCCCAAGCCCTTTCGTTCTTGCGCAGCGGTGTCAGGGGTTTGTTGACTCTTGTGCTCAGTAGGCTCATTTCTGAAAGTGTAAAAACAAAAAAAAAAAGAAATTGAAAAATAACAATCTTTTCGCTTCACTGGAAAATGTTGAAGTTCATGTTCTTCCCAGTTTAGAATCATCCTCCATTCTCCCCTCCCAACCCCCCCCTTCCCCATTTTGGTGTGTTTGAATGTTTTGACTCTTCCCAAGAAACTCCCCGAGGACCAGCAGGGTGATATTTTCCCAGGAGCCTCCATGGCTATGTAATTTGCATACCATTTTTATCAAAGAAAAATAAATGCGCACAACCATCTGTCTCCCTGCACTCCATGTATCTTCCTTGATTGCCACATTTAAGCTGATTGAGTTCCCCCCCGATTACTCGTGATTAATCTTGTCCCCCCCCCGTGCTTACCTCTTGCAGACGGCGCGGGGTGTCGTGCAACCTCCCCACCTTTCCTCTCCTGGCAGGAAATCTTTTCGACGCTTAAATACTTAAGAAGCGCTGAAGGCTCGCCCGAAAATCTGGCCCTAAACGTGCCTGTTTGGCAGCTGCTTTGAATTCGGGAGTCTCCGGGAGGGCAGGTTAGCAGCTCCTGGGTAGTTCTTTGCGCAACGTGCCCCCCGGTATGGAAGAAGCCGGCGGGTTCTTCGGCTGATCCCGGAGGTGTTTGCTCGCAGCCGGCCGGTGCCGATGCCCAAGGCAGCTCTGTGCACCGCGGATTCTGTCCCTGCTTTCCTGTAGCAAGCACAGTGCTTGCTGTGAGCTGGGTGTTAGTATTTTTGTTGGGGATTTTTTTTTCAAATTTCTTTTGGAATGGGAGGAATCCCAGCGCTGCCGCTCACATACCTGCAAAACCTGCTGGCAGCCGGCTGGCTTCGGCGTTGGAGGTGGGATGCGTGAACGCTGGTGTTGGAGAGCGTGGGTGGAGCGGCGGTTACCTGAGAAAACACGGGAGCGCGTGCGGGCTGCGACTGCTCCTGCCTTTGTGCATCCTGGGTTTTAGGTGAGGATTCAGAAAGCCCAGCTTTAATCTCTCGGAGGAGATTAAATGCATGTCCACGTGGTTTTCTTTTTGCTCACGTAAAAAGAAATGTGCAAAGAGTTGTGTAAGGATGGGGTTGTGCTGGCGGGGTCAGAACTCTCCTAATGGTGCCGTTCGGCCCCTTTGCAGCTAAAAATGGGTAAAAAAAGCCTGTTTCCTCCTCCTTTGTGACCTCTTAGATTTGGCGGATGTCCTTCGCCTGCGCTGAGCTCTCTTTATCCCTGCAAAAGCTCTGTCCCCATGCAAGCCGGTTCTTGCAAAGAATGCGCTCGTGGGAGTTGCAGCCGGAGGATGGGGTAACGGGGCCGGAGAGGGAGCAGGGAGGCAGCTGGAAGGAGCGGCGGCACAGCCCCGTCTCTGCCATCAGACGATGCTCCACGTTCGAACCTCTTTCAAAAGCAAAACTAGTTCCGAACCCTGTTCTTTCTGGCCGGCCGTGGTCCTTCCAGCTCCTTCCTCGGCGTTGGTAAATCCCACCGGCACGAGGGATCTGCGTGGGGAGCTGGGACGCTGCTGGGACAGAAGCTTCTGACCTGTCCCTCTGCTCCCCACACTCCTGGGAACTACTGAGAGTTAATGCACTCGGAGAAGTTCTTGTTAGGATATTTTTTTTTCTTAAGCTGGGATC
>VZTO01002823.1:900-11306 GCA_013400615.1 Syrrhaptes paradoxus | reverse complement strand
ATGATATTTTTACTGCTGGCTAAAAGAAGTCATTGTTCCCTAACTCTTCAGTATCTACCACTATGGGATTTTGAATTTGATCTCCTAGGTCTTGTCAGTGTGACTCTGCAGAATACTTGCAACTGCTTAAAAAAGTCCCCATAAGAACGAGTTGTGCAGTAGATCCTGTTCTTACCTTTTTAATCAAGTGACCATTTTTAAATATGAAAGGCTTTTGTAGAAATGTTCAGAGACATTTGTGTTACTACAGTTTTTCGTTATCTAAAGTTAAACCCAGGTTCTCTTAATGGAGATAATGAAATGCCAGCTGCCTCCAAATCTTCACACCTGCCCACTTGTGATTTCTAACTAGCTTGAATTTTTCTCTTGTCCAAACACTGTATGGACATTGACTGTGGTTTCCTGTAAACTTTGCTTCTCCTGATTGTATTTTAATTCACAATGTGCACAGGTTGAATTGGTGCCAGTAATAAGCCCATTGCATTGTTTAAGATACAGCTCTCATCTAATCTAAAACCCCATTGTTTCAGGTTTACATGATATAAGCTTGTGAATTTTTGGTAATGATTTCAGAGTCCCACTGATATAAGAAAAAGCTGCAGGGGATGTCCTGATTTGACAAAACCAAGCTGCTTAAAAATGTGTTAACAGAAGCTGTAATTGCTAGATGCTTCTCATGTGATTTTTTTTCTTTTTTCTTTTTTTTCTGAGACCACTTGCTTGACAGGCCTCATTCCTACTGCTGTGTGTTAGCTCAGTGAAGAGCAACAGTGATGCAAGTATCTGCAGTCCAAATAAATGGGCTTTAGCAGTCATGCAGCAGTGCAGGGTTGCTGTGGGGAAGAAGGGAGACTAGTGGGGTGTCTCTCCTCTCAAAACCTGTAATGTTGTGACAGCTTCCTTGACCACATTTGCATTGCTGTGATTGCAGAGTTGTTCAAGAGTTTCTTTAATCTTGTCCTCTTCTATTTCTTGTCTCAGATCACCTGAATAGGAGGGGAAATGTTGAGTTTTAGTGACATGCCGTGGCATAGTGCCTCCCAACAATTGTTGTAAGACCAAGTTTGAAGTACTTGCTGTTTAAAATGAGCTGCTTTAATGTAAATACATCACTCTCAATAGATACCCTTTCAGCAATTGAAAGTATTGAACAGGTTAAGATTTTTTTCTTCTTTTTGACTTCCAAGAACTGATTGAACAGAAGAAAAGCACTTTATTGAAAATATACAGGAGAATTTCCAGCTCTCTCNCTCTTGGGGTGGATCCTTTCCTGACCACAATTCAATAATTTTCAATTTTCAGGATGGTTGTTTCCAGTTAGTGCCACACATCCAGGATGAGTCTCATCTTGCTTGAAGCATTTTAAGTCTTCCCTAACTTTAGAGAGAAACTGAAATCATATCCTTCATATACTTTACTAAAAGTTGCTGCCCAAAGGCAACATTGCTAAAATTAATAAATTAATAATAAAAATTAATAAAATAAAATTAATAATAAATTGTTTTATCGCAGCTTCTGGTTTGCTTACAGTGTAGGCAAAACAAATGTTATGTCTGCCTGTGGAAGATGATACAGACTCTCCGTTTATTTGAACATAAAAATGGTGTGGTACATACGGGACCTGGGACTGCCAGATGCTTGTGCATGGTGAATTTGGAAAGAGGTGCCTTTATTCCAGGGCTCTAATTTTGCTCTTTCAGGACTTGATTATGCCACTGACTCACTGGAATAAAGCCTTTCTTTTTTTTNTTTTTTTTTTTTTTTTTTTGCCTCTATGCTTTTTATATTAGTAAGACTCAATTTAGTGTTACAGTTAGTCTATGAAGTGCTAAGTATATACACATCTGGAAAAAAGTCTTACAGATGGCACCTGTTGTGCCAGTACTCCATAGCAGCAGTGAAGTAGCAAATGCTTATCCCTGTTCCAATATCTGTGTGACTACAGGGGAGAAGTTGAGTATACTGCAAAATCCACCTTGTCTGCTAATATAGGGTGGCTTTAGGATTTGAAAGACAGCTCCTCTTGGGGTGGATCCTTTCCTGACCACAATTCAATAATTTTCAATTTTCAGGATGGTTGTTTCCAGTTAGTGCCACACATCCAGGATGAGTCTCATCTTGCTTGAAGCATTTTAAGTCTTCCCTAACTTTAGAGAGAAACTGAAATCATATCCTTCATATACTTTACTAAAAGTTGCTGCCCAAAGGCAGCATTGCTAAAATTAATAAATTAATAATAAAAATTAATAAAATAAAATTAATAATAAATTGTTTTATCGCAGCTTCTGGTTTGCTTACAGTGTAGGCAAAACAAATGTTATGTCTGCCTGTGGAAGATGATACAGACTCTCCGTTTATTTGAACATAAAAATGGTGTGGTACATACGGGACCTGGGACTGCCAGATGCTTGTGCATGGTGAATTTGGAAAGAGGTGCCTTTATTCCAGGGCTCTAATTTTGCTCTTTCAGGACTTGATTATGCCACTGACTCACTGGAATAAAGCCTTTCTTTTTTTTTATTCAACGTGTGGTTTGATCAACTTTTCATAGAGAAAGAAGCTGCTTGACTGGGATTCTTGGTGATTGATAAATAATGAACATCTTTAATATCCTCTACTGCTCACTGACTGCAACATCACAAGGAGCACACTTCAGTAACAGAAAACACTTGGGTGTTTATCACAAATATCTGTCTGTTCATCACAGCTTAAAATGAAGTTACCTGAATTAAGAAGGCTGCACAAAAGACCCATTGAATTGTATTTCACCTCAGGACTTGTATTATCATCTTGTAGAAGTCTGTGTAAGCTTTGAACTAGTTGTGATTCCTTGAAAGATTCTTTAAGGGTTTCTGAAAAGTAAGTAAACAAATACATGAGCTATTGCCTGAAAAGATGCTAGAAAATAAATAAAATTCCTGACTGGCTTAATTTCAAATTGGCTATGCAGGGATGTCTTGGGCATGTGTTTTCTGTACTGGAGAATGCCTACATTTTCTGTGCAGTGTTTCTTCACTGGCCTCATTCTGGAAGACAGAACCTGTATACTGTAGATTGTGTAAAATAACCTTGTAATAGATTGTTTTTCAATGATCAGTGCTAGGAATATTGCTTCACATTAGTGTCCAGTTGAGCCTGAGAGACTTGGTAGACCAAGCAGTAAAATGGGCTCTTTACTGTCTTGCTTGTTAATACAGGAAATTCTGAATTTCAAGTTGACTGTTCCTTTTCAATTTGTATTTTGATGTATGTAGATTTCTCTGGTGACTGTTTTTATTGTAAATTTTTGCGTAGGTTTCTAGCATCATACTATGGTACTCAACAGATCATGTCTGCCCACGCAACCTGATCACTTGGCTCTACCCTAAACAAAAAAATCTTCAGGCAATTTATGAAACCCATTGCTTTTGTGATCTTCTGTATGGATGTCTTCTATTTCATGCTGAAGAGCTAAATCTAGACAAGAAACGTGCTTTTTCTTACATGTTATATAGAATTAACAGTGTGAAAATGTTTCTTAATAATTGAGGATCTTGAACAGATAAATGCTTTTAGGAGAAAAATACCTAAATCGATTGCAGACGCTATTGCCAAAGCATTCAGAGCCTCATTCTGCATGGCAGCATGTTCACTTGTTGTCATGGATACCAGGTGCTTCACTCCTTGTGCCTCCTGGATGGCTTTGACCACTTCCTGTTAAAGCAAAGGTAAAATATCACAGATGGAAATCTGACTTGTGAATAAGGTAGAATGAATAGATGGAAATTATTTGCCTGCTGCAATGAAAACTGATGTTTGAAGACTAGAGAACTTTCTTTTGGCACTGATCATACACGTCTGTGTAGATCTGGTCTAATATTCTTGGAATATCAATACTTACAATTATATATATGCGTATCTTTAAGATAAAAATAGATATATTTTGTCTCAATAGTCTTGGTTTGACCTTATTCCAATTTTTAATTTCAAGCCTTCAAACCACCAAAGATTAGTTTTACTTTTTCAAAGCCTGTGCAGATAGTATGTACTTTTTTTTTTTTTATCGCTACTTCAAAGTAAAGCATGGTTTGGATGCCCCTGTATGATTAACAAGACACAAAAGCCTGTTCTAATGTGCCAGCAGATACAGATCATGCCAGATTCATCCATCACTAGGTAGATAACTGGGATCTTTGGAGGTCCTGGAGGACTGATGTTTGGGGCAGGTCTGGGTTGTCTCTACCATTTTAATTTGAAAATAATAGTCATGGAAACAGAAAAGCTTTACCTAGTTACCATTTGTCAAGCCTTACTCAAGGTAAAAGTTTACAAATGAGGGTAAGGTAACCATATTGATCAGTATTTGTGGCTATTGGGAGCACAGCTTTCCTGCTCACCTCCCCCTTATTGGTACTGAGGCAGACTAGAGGGTTTTTTACTGTGAACTTTCATGTTTTGATGATAAAGCTGTGTATGCTGTTTGACACTTAACCCCTAGCTATATTGACAAGCTTTAAAAATATTTGAGGAGGATAAAGTAGAAACATATTGGATCGATAGCTTTCATACTTGGGATCTGTTGTGACGCAAGATTGATGCCAGCAGCCGATTTGCTTCTCCATGAACGCCAGTGTGGTCGTTGGCATCGCACCACTGCACAAGTCTGTTGAGCAGCATGGGGTCTTGGCCCAAGATTTCAGCTGCGTCAGCTGAAGAGAAAAGCATCATCAGGAGACATTCAAAATCACTGTTCTCAGTCTTTCTGTCACAGGAATGTGAATGTAGAAGTATACAGGACCACAGGGCTGAGCTCAGTATCCTTTAAGAGCTGGAACTAAAGCATCAGGCTTTTAAGCGATCTTGAAAATCTTTGCCTGAGGAATGCCAGTTGTGTTAGGGCAACTCTTGGAGGTAAAGAAGAAAGTAAGCTGTTCTGATAGAGTTATTATTTTAAGAGGCTGCTGAAGCAGGGCTTAAAATGAGTGGCTTCATATCTTTGAAAGCAAATATTCTGTTGCTGTACTGAAATTGTCATGAGTCGCTATCCCTTTACCACTTGGTTTCTTGTACTTGCTCTTTGAGCCCCGCATGATGTAATCATGCGCTCTTCAGAGCCTGTTCTTGCTGTTTCGGTTTAAGACTTGTTGCAGCTAAGGGAGACTACTTCCAAAGCTCTTAGAAGTTCAGCAGCAAAATGAACTTTACTCATGCCTCTCAATATTGCATCAGTCTAACACATGGTTCCTTATGACTCTTATTGCAGTTTAATAATGCATCTTTAAAGTGCTGTGGATCAAAAGTTACTAACTAGTGGAAAGTTATTTCCTAAGCAAAGGAAAAATTAAGATATAAGGGTCCCAAGGACTGTGAAGTACTCTATTTTAAATATGAACAGGGGTTCAGCCTAGAGAACATCCTGGTAAATACTGCGTCAGTAATTTCAGTTAGTTGATTCTGGTCAATACTTAAGTCTTTGAAATAGTACATTTTGGTTTAACTAGAATTTACTTCAAAGTGAAGGGTACCAGGAGAAAGATAAGAAAATAATATGCACTACTTCAGCTGCATATTTGTAGGAATTGAGTGCTCACCCATTTGGCTTTGAGCATGAAAAATTTGTTTTGTAAGCTGCCAGACCACTGTTTTCCCTGTGTTCCAGCTGATCATGAGCTAAGGATATAAATGCACAGCACTTCCAAATGGGCACCAGGTGTAGCAACTGAGAGGCAAGAGCAGTCAGAGGACAGATGCTCACTTTTTGTGTAGAATTATTCTGTTTGCAAAAATATACTGTGGTTATAAGACATAATTCAAATTCAGGGGGTCTCATGTAGTTATTTGTAATGAAGGGTTTTGGTCATCTTGGATCCTGTCCCATGCCTGTCCCTCACCCCTTCATGCTGGAGGACCAGAGCAGGTGAGCATAAAATTTGCATTGTGTGCTCTGAAGAAGGAAAGATATGGTAAAGGCTCTCATGGGAGTGTACATTCCCTAAGAAGGGCTATTAAGGGGCTGTGAGCTTTTTTCAATCTCTTTCTGATTTTTTCAAGTATTTTAAAATAGTTCCAGGCCTAAAAGAAGGTAATCAGGGAGAGTGCTGCTCCTTTGGGAAACAATTTTAGAAGAGGAAAAATATGGGGAAAAGTTTACATGGTTTTAAGATGGCGGGAAGCTTGTCTCTTAGAGCTTTGCTGAAGCAAAGACTTGAAGAACCAAATCTGGAACAGAAAGGATAGGTTTGGCTGATAGGGGCATCACCCTGCTCCTGTTCCTTTACCTGTGCCTTTCTCTGTGTGTTGCATTTGTTTTGAGATATTCTGGAAGGTGTCAACTAGAACATGCTCCAGAAGGTCGGTGTCGATAAACCACATGGTACTCTGGATATTTTGTAGAAACTGTAAGTCAACCTGTACTCTTTCTGTTTTGGGGAGGGAGATGAGGAAGGATGCACTCTTTCTGTGTTTATCCAGTACACTAAGGAACAGTCCACAGGTCAATATCCTACAAGGAATCGGGGAGCTTCTAGCCTAGTTTAACGTTTGCTGTGAGATAAGAGTTACTTATTGCACAACCACCTACATGTTACCTCCTGTAATAGAAAGACTTTTGTTTCTAGGTCAGATGTTACATGTTAGCCTGAGGAGATCACAGTAATCCAGTTTAGTACAGAAAGCTGAAAGGTAAGAGAGTGGTGAATGAAAACAGTCTAAGAGGTTTTTCAAAGGAGGTATCTTGACCCAGTTTGACAGGGACTTCCTGGTGTCTACCAGCAATAGAAGTCTTCGAGATAAAACCCAATTAGTTATTCTTAACAGGAACAGGAGGAACTTTTAACTTAAGAAACACCAAATTTGAATAAATAGTGTCTATGACTGAGCTTTCAGTTGAGCTGAAAGACTTTTGGCTGTTGAAGTGCACAAATTCTGCTCCTCGGAAGTAAAAGAATGGAAAAAAAAGAGGAGTTAATGTTAACATCTCTTTAGGGTAATGAAGCTGACAGATCTGGCTGCAGTTTTTATAGTTAGAAAGAAACCTACCTCTTCTAGTCTGTAGGCCTCAGCATGCTCAGTGATTGTTGGAATGATTAATTTATAGTAGATAATGCAATTAACTAAGTGTGGACTTCTTAGTAGATGTGTATCCATAAGAGCTTCAGGCTGAGTTAATTAAGGGCAATGTTAGCTCATGGGTAAAAGGAATAGAAAGTAATTAAAGATGGGAGAATTGTGTGCTCATAGGCAGGAATAGGTGAACATTGGATAATCTACATCTTTTTTTCTTCTCTACACTTTGATATCTGTATTGTTTCAGATTGAGAAGTTGTACCTTTTGTGCCAAATTCTGACTTCATACTAGGACTGGCAAATAGTGTTGAGTATTAAAGAAATTTAGTGTTTGAAAATTTAGATCTGTGTTATTATGTCTCAATTTTAAAAGCTAAATGGTCTCCCCTGTCACAATTCAGATATAACCTGTGAGAAATTATCTTCTAATGACTCCCTTCAAAGCTTGAGGGGAAGAAGAGGCTAAGTATCTATATCTTGCAATGTCCATTTCCTACCATGCATGGTGAACTGTAAGTGAAAGCAACTTTTTACTGGACTGGAGTCAGTGCAAATTAATGAGTACTAGATCTAAATTTTATATAATGCATATTAATTTGAAAAAGGATGCAAATAGCTGCTGTATCAAAGTGGTGCCTGCAGTGGTGTAAATGAGTGCAGCATGGAATGTAGGAGAGTGAGGGTTTTTTCCCCTTCTATATGACTAATGAATTTTGAACTGTAATTGTTCCATACCAGCTGTCAGTTCCCATTGCAAAATGGTCATAACTTTTCTGATTCTGGTTTTGACCTATATCTTGTTGTTCCTGGCCATCAAGGTGGTCTGCACTGCTTTGTGTTGTAGAGCAGCTGCTCTGGTGATAGGAAAGAGTCAGAACACATCATTAAAAAAAAACAAACCCCACAAGTCTTGTTTTTCTGTTATACTCTGATGAGGAAGCTAGATAAGTCTAAGGATATATTAAGATATTATAGTAGATTTTAAAGTAATTCTGACATTGTGCATGTTTCTCAAAATGAACTGTATGCACAGAGTGAGTATTGCCTTTGAGTACCCCCTTTTGTGTAAAACTGAATGAAGTACAAGTAGATAATCCTATACTTCAACATGCAAAGTAAATTTGACATTTGAGCTATGCCAGCAAGATAAACCTGGCAGCATGCGCATAGAGAGACTGCGTGACTGGTAGAAACTAATTTCTGCTGCTTCTCTCCAACCCAGCTCCCTTTGATCCTGTTGTTATTCTCAAGTTTTCCTGTTGATTTTTTTTTCCCTGTGGATTTGTTTTTCTGTGATTGGGCACTGTAAATGCTTTGCATGAATTTTCCATTACACTCATGCCTTACTGGTACATCTTTGCTGGAAAGCATCTTCCCTTTAGGCCTTTGCATTTTCTCACTGACTAGTGCAGGTTCTTCCATTTGGTTTGTTTCTTAATCTACCTCTCAGGCTGGGTGGATCTGTATGGAAGGCTTGAGCCTCTGGCAATCATCTCTGTTGGAATCTCTCCAGACTGAGTGGAATTAGGTTAGCAGGACACTGAGCCTGTAGTCTCTGTGCACATCCGTTGTCTTGCAAGGGAGAGGGGAGGAGGAGGGTGTATAGCTGACATGAGTAAACCTACCTTGACCATCTGCTAACATCCGTAGTGTTCCAAGAAGTTTGAACTGTGCAGGAGGCATCTCTGACCTTAGAAGTGCCTGAATCCGTTCTGCCACACCTTCTTCCAGCATTTGAACCTTGTTAACAACTAGAAAATTGGAAGGAAAAAAAAGATGTGAAGCTCAGTAATTACACAAGCATCTGAAAACAGAAATGGGACGTAACTGTTCTGAATTTTATGCTCTGTTATGCTCTTTAGCAAAAGATCCAACCTGTTAGAGCAATCAGAAATGGCATCAGGGCTACTTGACTGGGCTTCTCCTTTGAGCTAAAACCTCCCTAGGAACTGCTGTTGACGATGTTTTGGTTACTTCTGATCTCAGCCCTGCCCAGAATTAAGTATGTAAAAAAGGATAAACATGGCATTGTTTCTCTTTGTTTTTCTAGTTGTAATCGATTGTCCATCCACTCGCCCACTCACATGAGCAAGCTTTTCCTATGCTTGCTTGTCTTAACTGAACTGGGTGGCAATAGTGTTTTACATAGCCATAGTTCTTGTGAATTAATTTTCTTTTTGTATTTGAGCTCACTGATATGCTGTTGTTGATGCCTTTGTTTCTGTGCTTTCCTCTCCTAATTCTTGTGTCTTTGCTCCAGTTGGTAATGCAGTAATCCCTGGTAATAATCAGAAGCTTATCTGGAAAGAGTCCTAATGCTGCTTGATTGTGGTACCAAAAGCTGCTTCCTCCAGACCAATTTTCTTCCTGTCCTCTGCGTACCTTTTTTTTTGAGGGGTGGGGTAATAACAGGACAGTGAAATTAGGGAGATAATTGTTCTATCTCTTTCTCTCCTACTGGGCAAATTAAGAGGCAGGCACTGTTAAGGAATTTGCTCTTAATGTCTTTTGGTTTTCAGTGGCACAGACTGACTCCATTCACTAGAGCATAATGACTTTTTTCAATTTATTTTTTTTTTGTAAGCAGCTGTTTTATTTTTAAGATCACTACTTGAATTGAAGAATTCCCCTGTGGCCATTTGCTAGTGTTGGCCCATATTTAATTAATTTTTATTTTACAATTTATTTGGATTTGCACTCAGTCTTTTTTTTTGACCAGGTAGCAGATTATATTTTTGAAAATGATGAGAGTTTGTATATTTCTGGAAGTAATGTATTCTTGAGGGAATGTTTTATAGCTTCCGTATTTTGGTATTTTTGCAGATTGATGAGGAAAAAGCACAGTGTAGGAATAGCATTTGAAGTGCTATGCATGGCCCACACACTTGGAAAGATCTAAAAAGGTTTGTAGTAGCCTTGAACAAAATAGACAACCAAAACAGACTCTGTATTGGTATGTTGGTACATAAGATACATTGGTATTTTATAATTCAGTGTTGAGCCTTTTAAAGTACAGCTGCAAAGAACATTAAGATCTACTGGTACTATGTGAAGCAGGCAGTGATACAGGGTGAAGTTGTAGGCTGCAACCACCTTTTCTGGAGTTTTAGATCCCGTAATCTTTGCAAGATCAGCTGTGTTCATATTGCTTTGCTAAGGAACTCCCAAGGAACGCCTGGGCTTGGTGTTGCAAGAAGTGGCCCTTGGTATTCGTTGAGGAATGCAGGCAAACAGTCACAATGTTAAATAAGTTATTCCGTTTTCTGTCTATATGTATTTCTTTTAAGTATTACAAAACAGATTATGAAATTATGGACAGAAAAACACTACTAAAAAATTCAGATCCAAATTGGCAACCCCAA
>VZTO01002822.1:2341-14627 GCA_013400615.1 Syrrhaptes paradoxus | reverse complement strand
GAACAGCGTGTTATAAATATATATATTTAAACCTCACATTGTCTACCCTTAGAATTTAGGATACCTACAGTCTTAGCCTCTGTAAGTTGCATAGTGTGGCACAACATTTTCTATGTTTAGTTATCTCAGGATCCCTCATTCCTGTTGCTGCCCCTTGTTTCCTTTCCACATTGTTCAAATTCACAACATTAATTTTATTTTGCCCTTTAGTATTATCTTGAGACCTCCTCTTGCACCACTTCCATCTATTCAACAATGTTGAGAAAGTCTCTGTTCAGTCGTGTAACGGTTGAATAACATTTTAGCCATCAGCGTAAATGTTGGGATGTCTTCAAGATGAGCAGCTCTTTAACACCCAGCTTTGCCTTCCCTACTGAATGTCACCTGCAGCTAGTGACAGTCGCATGTACATGGTTATGGCATCCGCACTCAGAGAGTTGAAGGGGTTACACAGTGCGGGTTTGGTCTGCAGGTCTGTAACACATCAACAGTTTTGCTGCTTTTAGCAGGTGGATGTGTTCCTCACCTCCAGCCCTTTTTGGCATGGAAACCTGTTTAACATTTAGGATGGGTCCAGCCTAGACATGTGCTGCAGCTGTCAACAGAGAGGAATTCCACCAAGACCAGAAGTAGCACAAAACTTTTTCTAGATCCTTTGCAATTTCAGAAATATCTTGAATGCTCTAAGCTCAGGCTAAAATCAGAGAACTAGTTACCTCAAAGTTCTATTTCTATCATTTGTCACTGTTTTATTTTTATCCCCTGCTTTCAAGTTGCCTGTGATTTTTAATTAGCTTATGTTAGAGCAGTGTGCTCCCGACAAATTTGAAAAATTTGGAGTTTTTTAAAGGGGAGCTTCCTCATCACGTGGGGTTTTCAATACTTGCTTGTCTCTACTAATTAGAAGTGCTTAGAAATTAACTATAAGCTTATTTTACAAACCAGTAGGACAAAAACTGTGTGCTATGGTGGGTATGTTTAAGACATAAAAGCAAAGAATTTGAGAGAAAACACAGAAAGAATTTTTATTGACTGGCCTGTCTTTTAGACTTTTTCTTGTGAAAATTGTTTTTCTTTGTAAGACCTCCTGCTCTTCATTGAAAAAAAATGTAAGCTTAATTTGGAAGTGGATCTATGACTGTTTTAAGGAAACATTGCAATGAAAGCCTAAAATAAAGAAAAAAAAATGTAAAAGTGGAGAAAATATATTATAATATGCAAATACATATATACTTTATTTTTGACCCAGAGAAGAAGCAAATAAAGTCACAAACAGTCAGTATATAGCTTAACGAAGAAGTGCATCTCTCCCTGGAAACCATTCCTGTTTTACTCCAATGGGACAGAAGGAGTTATATGGTGTTATATAGGATTTGACACATAGAATCATAGAATCATAGAATGGTTTGGGCTGGAAGGGACCTTAAAGATCATCAAGTTCCAACCCCCCCGCCATGGGCAGGGACACCCTCCACTAGCCCAGGTTGCTCAAAGCCTCATCCAGCCTGGCCTTGAACACCTCCAGGGATGGGGCATCCACAACCTCCCTGGGCAACCTGTTCCAGTGTCTCACCACCCTCATAGTGAAAAATTTCTTCCTAATGTCTAGTCTAAATTTACCCTCTTTTAGCTTATACATTTCCATCTCCACCTTAGTACTGTCTCTTGGCTAATCTGCCATAGATGTGGAACTGCAATTTTGTATCAGCTCATCAATTCATCGCCTTTTACCTACTTGAAGAGTGGAATGTCTAACACACATTGGAGATTCATCCTTCTGTTCCCTGTTTATAACAACAGGTGCTTAGAGTTCCTACCTCAGTTGTAAATAAAACCATAGGAAAGGCATGAACAGAAGACAAATATTAGAACAGTCAAGGGAGAAAAAAAGCCTAACCCAAAGAAATCAGGAGGCCTACTGTGTGTGTAACCTTACTGCTCTATTGAGATTGTCTCTCATAAGGCCAGGAGTGCAAATGAAAAATAGCTAGTGATGGCAAGATGAATGATCAATATGTCGTGATCTCTTTTTTGTTGTTTGTTTGTTTCATTTTTATTGCAGTTTGAGAATGTTCAGAAAGTAAAAATCAAAGATCTTGCAGTAAAACGGAAAAAGCAGTGGGTGTCTGCTTCATTATGACACTCAGCTTTTCATTTATGAGACTGATTACTCAATATATTTTTAAAGCATGACCATCATCTCTGAATTAGCCTGAAAAAACGTTAAGACTCACTTCTGCACATCTTTTCGAATGTTTTCAGAGACTTCTCCATCTGATTCTTGTCACCTGATCTAGAGACTTCCTGTGTCAAAGGACACCAGCTCACTGACATTGCCTAAGTCTGTTCTGCCTGAGCCTGAATAGACAATAATCCAGCCCAGTGAAGTGAGCCAGGATACAGCATATCATCTGTATTGCTGACCTGCTTGTTGAAAGGCATCTGTCTTTGAGTGCCCAGCCACCCTGTACTCCGAGAATGTCAACAAACATATTTCCCATCTCTACTCTCTTTTTTCTCTTTTGGGACTTTGAGCATTTTGTCACATTTAGAACTGAATGACAGAAGTAACCTTTTCCTCCCACTAAGAAGGATAGCTTGACACAGAAAATTGACCTGAAGTCTTCTGTCTGAAGAAGGGACTTTTTGATGAAAAAGGGACAGTTGCAAAATACTTTGTGCCTTTTTATCTATTTATTTTATTTTTTTCTGTTTCCTGTTCTGTGCATTTCCAAATTTTGGCTTGAATTTTGAAACATTTAGCATGCTACTGATGAGCTAAGGTTTATAAACTGTAAAAGTTTAAATGTGTTTAAGTTTGTTTTACACTAACAGGTTACATCACACACCTTTGACTCTCTGGTGCTACCACTCATTGAAATTAAAAAAAACCACAAAAACTCTTAATTTTTGCACAACACAATGCATGTTTTTGACACAACCTTTCCTTCTCCAAAGATATATTGCAATCTGCAAAGGATTGGAGAAAGCAAGGATGTAAGGAATGATCACCATTTTCAAAAGTCACCTTCTGAGGAACTCTGAGTAGATGCACACAATCTCACAGGCTGATATGGTCTGTGTCTGACAATATCTCATATGAAGTTTGGATGGGTTTTGGGGCCTGTCCTGTTTAACATCTTTATCAATGACCTGGATGAGGGGATTGAGTGCTCCCTCAGTAAGTTTGCTGATGACACCAAACTGAGGGGGTGTGTTGACCTCCTTGAGGGTAGGGAGGCTTTGCAGAGGGATCTGGACAGGCTGGACCGATGGGCTGAGGCCAATTGTATGAGGTCCAATAAAGCCAAGTGCCGGGTCCTGCACTTTGGTCACAACAACCCCCTGCAACGCTACAGGCTTGGGGGAGAGTGGCTGGAAAGCTGCCCAGCAGAGAGGGACCTGGGGGTGCTGGTCGACAGCCAGCTGAACATGAGCCAGCAGTGTGCCCAGGTGGCCAAGAAGGCCAACGGCATCCTGGCCTGCATCAGCAATAGTGTGGCCAGCAGGACTAGGGCAGGGATTGTGCCCCTGGACTCGGCACTGGTGAGGCCGCACCTTGAATCCTGGGGTCAGTTTTGGGCCCCTCACCACAAGAAGGACATTGAGGTGCTGGAGCAGGTCCAGAGAAGGGTAACAAAGCTGGTGAAGGGTCTGGAGTACAGGTCTTACAAGGAGTGGCTGAGGGAGCTGGGGTTGTTTAGTCTAGAGAAGAGGAGGCTGAGAGGAGATCTTGTCACTCTCTACAACTACCTGAAGGGAGGGTGTAGTGAGGTGGGTGCTGGCCTCTTCTCTGACAAGTGACAAGTGATAGGACAAGAGGAAATGGCCTCAAGTTACACCAGGGAAGGTTTAAGCTGGATGTTAGGAAAAATTTATTTACTGAAAGAGTGATCAGGCATTGGAAGAGGCTGCCCAGGGAGGTGGTGGAGTCACCATCCCTAGAGGTGTTCAAGAAACATGTAGATGTGGTGTTTAGGGACATGGTTTAATGAGTTAGGTGGTGTTGGGTTGGACTTGATGATCCTTGAGGTCTTTTCCAACCTTAATGATTCTATGATGAAAGTGAAAGCCTCTGCTTTTTTTCTTCCCAACTGGACTAAATTTTGTGCCAGTATCACACTGTTGCCAGCAATATTCACGTGTTGTATACTTTGTATTTTGAATGAAAGTGGTGTTGCATTTTCCTGGACATAGTAGGTACAGAAAACCACATAAATGAAGGCATCACATGCCACTTTTAACTAAGCTGTTACTAAGTGCTGTTAGAAATTTTCATTAGCTTCCATAAGAGTTTTTGTGTATTTCACTGTGGGAGTATTGTCTCTTACCCCTTAAAATGATTGTGGTCTTCTGCTTTGGGTTTCTTTAAAGTTATTTTTCATTGCTTCATGTTTACTGTTTTTTTCCACGTCTGTAAGTTGTATATCTGCTTCCAGTTCCTCTTCAAAGACCTAGTGAGAGTTACTCCCTTGTTTTGTTTAAAGGGTTTCCTTTTCTTGTGTGCTGTAACAGTGTTATTTTCATTTATTTTCAGAGGCTGCAATGGTGTTTTGTCCTAATTCCCCCAATGACTGTTTTAAGCTGTTAATATGTACTTCCTACTTCCTCATTGTTTTCACCATTTTTCATTTTAGCAATGAACTTGAGCTGACTTAATCTGTCTCTTAGGGTAAGAATCTTCTCTGAATTTTCTTCATGCATGAGCACTGCTGATGTTTTCAGAGAAGATTGGAAGAGAAAGTGGTGACTTGTACTCCTCTCACTTTACAGACTTCTTCTGTATCAGCTGATACTAATTATCATTTTATCACAGGCTTCTAATTAATTAGGTACTGATTGGAGGCTAATATGTACTCTGTGAATTTAATACAGCCTACTTTTTTAGTAAGAGAACATTAATCTGCTCTGTTTGTTATTATTATGATGCCTTGAATACTTTCTTCCAACACAGATTTTTTCTTCAGGAATGACATGCAAATTCATTGGTTTTAGACTCAAGAACTGATATTTGCCTTTTGTTTTGTGCAGTTTTTCAGGAAGATTTTTTTGTTGTTGTTGCTATTACCATCGTTTGAGGCGGACTATATGGTTAATTCACTTTGTCCAAGTGCTTAATTTTTAATTTTTTCTGTTTCTGAGTAATTCATAGCATGTACATACAGGAGTACAGTGCTTGAATATATATTTCCAACATATAAATGCATTGTCTGTTATCTATTACTCTTACATAATAATTATTGACAAATGTTATTAATTTCTTTCTTTGGAATCTCACTTTTAAAACACTGTTCTGTTCTCACCAATTTACCTCAACAGAATCACAACTATGCACAGGCCACCAGAAAAATTAAAAGATCCCAAGCATATTATAGCTTCATTTTCAGAGTTTCATTTAGAGACATGATAGGGATGGGAGACTTGATAATTCTGAGTATTTAACCTTTGCAATATTAAATGCAGCAAGTATCAGTAGTAGCTGTGCGTAGTGTTCTTGTACAGATCTACAAATACATATTCACTCTCATTATGCCTCTTCTTGGGCATCAGACACTTTTATCCATGAATTTTAAGTATAATATTCTTTCTGAACTCCTTTCTAATTATGAGGTTCAACAGAAATGAGCAATCTTGTAAGTCTACTCATGATTTATAATTTCAGAAAACCCTAGGTGCAAACCTACATTCCAAATATCCTCATTTAAAAATGGACTGCTGTAATTATATGATCATTTCATTTCAAATCTGCAGGGGACAGTAACTCAATATAAAGCATGAAAAAATTAATGAGAAGTTTAATTATAATAATATCTTTAAATTCTAATAAGAGAAAAAGTCTAACTTCACTTTACTTTAGCTTGGACACCTCATATAATTTTATTACAGTAGAGTAGTGATTTTTTCTGAATTTTTACAGATACTAATAATGTAATGGCAGAGGCTGGACAATTTTCATTTTCCTTTCCCTTTTTCGCTTTTAAGTAAAAAGGAAAAAAGGAAAACATCTTCACAGTGTATAGGTATGTGGATAACTGATTTAGTTTAACCAATATGAGCTGTAGATTTCCCATCAATATTTAACACTTCACTTTGTACCAGAAAATTTTAGCAGCCATTGCATAATTTTTCACAAAAACAGAATAGTTCTTTCACAATTCAGGGGCTAAATACTTTCATTCATAGTGGCTCAAGACAGGATCTTTGAGGTGCATTACCTTCTACTTTAAAGAGCAATGTATAAACGATAACAGCCAAACTTCAGTTACCATGACTACAGAATGGAGACTATATTCATGGTTTATTAACATTTAGCTGACATCAGAATTTCCCTATTTTTTCACATTTACAATCCAGATACTTTGCAGAAGTTATTTATAAAGAGCACAACATTCCTGAACACACAGAGCTGCTGGTGACAAATGTTTAAATGTGGAGTGCATTAGTGTGGCATCAGACATTGTCAATAATGCATGCTCACAACCATTTAATTATTTTGAAAACATCTGTTGAAGTAAAATATATTCCAGAGGGGAATAAGGAAGTCAAGTGCATTAGTGACTGTGTTAACCACATTTCACTCTGTAACAGAAAACTCTAAAGGATTCAACGACATCAGGAGAATGCTAAAATTCATCTTCACTTTTAGTCTTTGTACCTAAGGAAGTGGTTTAGCTAAATGTTTTGTGTAGGGTTGGTTTTCCAAAAATTTTAAAATAGGACTAGAATATTGTATCAGAACACGTATCATAAATCCTTTATATTTTCCATAGTACACCTGAATGTATGCTGTTTGTCTTCTGAGAGATCCTAAACAATTACTAATATAGTGTGATGCCATTTTAAAAGTGAAGATTACTCTTGGCTCTGAGTGAGGGAGAGCTGGTAACCTTCTTCTCCTTAGTCTTTTTGCCTTCCTCTCATACAGTGTTTGGTTTCATTCTAGAAATAAAGTTTATTTCCTTTTCAGATTTGTTTTCCCTAGCTTACTCCAACTGCTAGAAACAATAATTAAAAAAATAATATCATTATATAGATGGTTTCAGATCGTGATGTAAACAAGTTTATGTATGACTACTTAAAACATATCCAACAATTAACATTTCATCTCACCATCTTTCATAGATTGTTTAAGGAAGAAATGCAGGATGCCTACTGAGATGCTATCTAATATATTCCATTCAAATAATTCTCCTGTCGTACACTTTTTGTGAACAACATCGGCTATCATTGCGAAGTTAACTTAGTGGGTCATAATTAACAGTACAAGGAGCTAACAGACTTCTAGTCAGGGTGTGCCAATACACATGTACCACAGGCAGTATAAGGCAGCAGTCCTAAATTACATAGTCCTGAATTTAGAAATGGATAGCATGTTTCTTTAACCACTGCAGAGAGGAAGGGAGCCACATAATGAATACAACAGCCCAGCACGTCACACTCAGCAATTAAACTTCTCTGGAAGTCCTTGAACCTAGACTGTGGAGATAGCCTGGATCCTCCAAAGAACAGTGTAGAAGGTCCAAGCAAGGTACTCACTGGGGAGCTGACAGCAGCACCCAGCATGGAACAAAAAGTCACTGCTGACCTGAAGGGATCTGTGTGTGGCTGCTGAAAATGCTACCAAAGCTGAAAATAGAGATGGACTGAAACGACAATAAAGGGGAGCTTTGTGAAGAACAGGTGATACTGTGATGATGGAGAGAAACATCCAGCAGGGGAGAAAGTATAAAGTTTCAGAGAGAAGGAAAACTCGGGTTGAAGTCAGCAAAGAAAAAGAAAAAGAAAAAAAGAAAAAGAAAAAGAAAAAGAAAAAGAAAAAGAAAAAGAAAGAGAAAAAGAAAAAGAAAAAGAAAGAGAAAAAGAAAAAGAAAAAGAAAGAAAAAGAAAAAGAAGGCAGTACACTGCACCAGAGAGGCTGCAGTATGATGTGCTCCCAAGGTGGTAGGACGAGGCTAAGTCCTATCTTTAGGCAACCAGTAATGAACAGAGCCCGGGATCCTTGGATCCCCTGGTTCAGGGAGAAGGGACTGATTCTTCCAGCAGTGTTTAAGCCCACTTAAGATGTGATTAATTTTCCAAGGGGTAAGCATGTCTGTCTATTGACTATAGGGGAAACACAGTTGATGATATTCCTGACCAAGGCCCCATCATTAAATGTTCAAAGTTTGGTGACATGAATCCAGGCTGGGAGTATATGGGGTCAATGGTCCTATATCTTCATCTCATCAGGCAGTCAGTACTAGTGTTAATAGCTGGGAACTCTTTGAAAGCTATTAGAGGAATTCCGGGGAGCTCATGGTCCCTTTCATCAGCCTCTTGAGTATGACAAATAGCTTGAGGCTGCCTACCAGAGAGTAATTTTTAAAGGTGTGTGAAAGTGGCTAGAAACATCTGTTCAAAGCCACCATTTTGAACTGTCTTTTCAATGATTTAAAAACCCCACCAACCTAATTTAAGCTGAATACGCTTAACCACATTTTTACCAAGACATTTTTTCCATTTCTTGATTTTTCACTTGAAAATCTCATCTGTCTATATAAACTAGATCTCCAGCCAAGAACAGAACATTGGGAAGAAAACAACAGTTTCTATGTACGTGGGTCTGTACTGCACAGGAGATAAACACCCTTCACTCTAAGTTACCAGTGACAAATATCACTTAGCTCTTTTACCAGATATTTGAAAATATCAGAAGAAGGTTGTGGCTAGAATTTTACATTGTCCTTATTCCCTTCTGCAGGCAGGCAAGGAAAATATGGATTTTTTCAGCACAACTTTCTGACCATCATACATATTAGAGATGTTTATACCAAGGAGAAAGCACTCCATAGAAGGATAGTGGCAGGGACTCGGGTATGGCATGACCACAACTTCAGTGCAGTGAACAAAGTTCTACACAATAACAGAGCAGGTGAAGAAATTACTGTTTTACTCACACAGTTGTGGACATTATAAGATAGTGTTAGCAATACTGCAATTCTTGATTTCCTGGACTTGGCGCTTCACTTCTATTTTGTCTTTTATACAAATCACAGCACAGTGTTTTCAGAAATCAAATCCATTATATTTTTTGTTGTGCATACTATAAATGTTGCAGTCACATACATATATGATGCAGCTGTTTATTTTCATCTGTTTGTTGGGCCTTCTTTATGTTGTTCCAACTTTTGTTTTTTTGGTGTCATTTGAAATATGACAGTTTAGAAATAGTTACAATAGAAGATTGACTGCATATAGTGTTTTTTCCTACTACTTCATATTGAAAACATACTGTTGGTTATTTAGTTCCAAGTTTGAGTTCTTTAAAAGGGAACAGTCAGAGAACACACAAAAGTTTCTGCCAGTGAGTTCTTTCCATANAAAAAAAAGAAAAAAGTCTGCATATTTAACATAATTTAACATCTCTACAGCCAGAGCAATTATCCTAATAGCAGGGAACCAAGGCCTACTGGTAAGTTTTATCCTCCCTTTGTCAGGCTTCTTTCTTTGATATTAGTATCTAGATGCATACCACAGGGTGAAACTAGGCTTTATTAAAGGAGGGTCAACATTCTGTTAATCTAATTTAAAAGCATTAAGGGGAGTACAGGAGCATTAATTGCTTTGTTGGGAGGGTTCTGACTCCAGCCAACCTGATCTTGATGTTTACACTCTCCATTTAGACTATACCCAACAAAAACCTACTTGAGCAATAGTACAATATATATTTTATTTTGTTTTTAATTAAAAAAATCCTATGGCAGATGTTGACACATATATATTACACAGCTGCATGTCTCTATCAATGAGGTGACTACAGCAAAGTGATTTAAAACATCAAAACTTTCAGTAATCAGCAAGTCAGTTTTAACATAATGGTAATAACTCTAGAAAAACTGGTCTTTAGCACTATGAAATTAAACTGTTTCAGTAACATGGAGCAGGCTGCTTGCAGAAAGGAGAATTACATGCTATGGAAATGCAGTGTTACCAGGACAACCTTGAAACAGAAGAGAAAAAAATATTGCTGGAGATGCGTGAATATTTTTTTGGATGATGAATTAAAAATCACAAGCTGTTAAAATTGCTGAAAGCTTCTACATTTACCAATGACATTTTTGCAGTTCAGATCCTAAAGTGTATTTGTAGGACATGTTCCTTTATTTCATAATTTGATTTTCACCATGACTCCCATCTCCTCTCACTCTTCTCTTTTATATGCAATGAGAAAAGCTAAAAGAACAAAGGGAAGTTTAGTAACAACCTGGAGGAAAAAAAAGTATGGAAGTAGTTCTCTGTGCATAAAAAATCATGGGTACTCATTTTTATGGATTCATACCAAAGATTGATGAAGTTGGCATTTAAGAAAGTGCAGTCTCTGATGGAAAATGTGATTGAAGTTTTCCCACAGTGGGAGCTTTTACTGGGTTCCTTTCTGTGTGGATTCTCCCCATGTGAGCCTTTTCTTCAGTGTGGACAGTAATAAATGTTTACCAATGTCTATTTTGACAAGGCTTGTGGGAGTTATTCTCTCCAAAAAATCTACTCCTCTATCATATCTGGGTCACTCTGGCCAATGAATGAAAAGTTACTGGAGGGAAGACAAGCATGCATATTAATGTGTGATAGTAAGATTTTGTTGGGGGAGAAGCAAGATACCCAGACATTTCCAAAATCTAAATTTTTGAAAAATAAATATACTTTAACATTTTGTGAAGAAAAAAATTGTCCAGGTAATTAGTTGCTGCATTCTTAGGTTCTTCAAGCCAAGATCACGATAAACTATTTTCAAAGACTTCTATACAAGAACTTGCAAATACACGTCTCTTTATAGATTGTAAGTAGTATAACAAAAAAAAAACCAAACCCCAAAAAAACCCCACCAAAATTATTTCACACCTGGATGTGATCAGTTCTACATACTAGAAGAATTGATTAAACTCTTGATTGAAGTGATGAAATTTGGTTGCAAATTATCAATTTATTGTGAATTCAGATTTCTTACACAATGTATTTTGTGTAATGGCAGAAATTTGGGGATCCAGAGAACGTGCCTTAGATTCAACCTTGCATAATACATCAATTGAGAACATAACTGTGCTTCTGACAGAGATCCTTAAGGGAGGAAATAACCCTGAAAGAACTAGAACACTTCCTGAGAAGGCTCCAGGTCTATTAAGGTGAGGGAGAGTTGTCTGTGTCAAAGCTAAGGGATCAGCTCCCTTGCACAACCTAAGACCCCTCATTCATTGTGTGCTGGGTTGCCGATTCTCTGAGGTATCTACACTTCCATACATACAGCTATGTATCTAGCGATAATGGAGGAGCCCACATCCACAAGGACTGAGAAGGAAAAGATTTAACTGTGTCACTTTAGGTTCATGGCACACTGACAAGAATTTTCCTTTGTGGAGTTTTCTATTCAACACATCCCTAGCCAAAGCCATGCAGGGTACAGAAAATTAGTCACTTGTGCGATACGATCATATTCACAGTAATTCACTCACACTGCATCCTGGCTACAGCAAGAACACCCAAGTTTTATGAAGTTTTCCAGCAGTCAGTAGGCTTGAGAATCCAAACCTCAGGCATGGGCTTTAGGCACCATCCTTCTCAAGGAGTCCTGAAGAGCTGTTGCTCTTCTTGGGGAAGAACAGAGAAAGGGTTAACAAGTGTTTGTCTGGAGACCACAAACAGTCTAGGGAGAAGGTCAGATCCCACAGTTTTTCCGGCCCAGCAGCAATTAGGCTGCTCCTTTTTGCACACCCACTGTTGAACGCACAGTGGCCCATCCTTTCTGAGGGTAAACTGAGAGTGTCTATCAAGAACACTGTCACGCTCTGTGACTTGTGCATCCCCTTGCCACATGGCTGCTCTGGGTCTCAGCTCTCATTGCCCACTGCACGGCAAGAAGAACGTCTAGTGTTCTGGTGGAGATATTATGGAGATTTATGGGAGATATTAATTTGCCCCTCTCACCACGGGGTAAGAAGAAGTTGTTTTTCTTCTTTTGCAGCCCTCCATTCCAGAATCACTTGACCCAAAATTTTGATGGCATCCATCGGTCACAGTAATACCCATAATAAAATATTGAAAACCTATGCTGGAAAGAAGACATTTTGAGAATAAATGTGGAGATCTACTTAGGTAGATGTCTCTTGAGAAAGTCAAGTTATTTCCCTGTAATTCATACCCTACTAAGATAAATTTTTGCTGAATTAATAGTTTCCTAACTTTTCTCCATGTAAAAGAGTTCTGGTAATCTCTGATTTTTTGACTGATTTCTGAGTAATTTGGGGAAAACTTA
>VZTO01002820.1:1943-21736 GCA_013400615.1 Syrrhaptes paradoxus | reverse complement strand
TGCTACTTTCAGCTTTTGAAGCTACTTTTGTAATATTAATACCGAATATTAGTCCTTTAATGTATAGTATTTTGTCCTTGTGTAGGGTAGTTATGCAGGGTAATGGAATAACCTCTCAGTCATATTTTTTTTAAGAAACTAAACACATTGTACTGTTGAAACACCTCATTCTGAGGTTATTTCTTCAATCCTTAAGTATAGATTGTCGCTCTTTTCATCACCTTTTCTAACTTTTCAATGTGCTTTAAAAAATATGGCCGTCAGAACCATTTGTACTAATCTAGTCTTATGAATGAACAGAAGTAGAATAATTTTCCACACCTACTCTGTTCCTTTATTAATTTCCTCTCCCTATCTCTTTAACGCTCAAAGTAAAAGCAATCACTTTAACCTATCTTGCTTTAACATCATGTTAGGACTTTCTATTGAATTGCTTGCCCACTATGTTCCCTAAATTATTTTCAGAGGCTCTGCTTTGTGTTATGCAGTCTCACATTTTATGGATATGGCCAGTCCTTCCTCAGTCCCTGATAAACACAAATGATGATTGCACATTGACTGGCATTTCAACCAAGTTCTAATGTATTTGACTTTTTTTTAATTGCTAGTGCATGGTACTAATTTAGTATTTGAAATTTGTTAAAAAGTGAATTTTTATCTCCTTTTTGTTCTTTTGTCAAAACTGAAACCATCCATTACTAGTGACTTGGACAAGGACCTCTCTTGTTTATAAATCAGTCTCTACCAGGTACTTCCGCCACCACTGAAAACTGGGAGGACCTGTGCACAGGCAGAAGTAGGAAAAGGTGAGATGTGGGTGTAATGCAACCATAGTGCTCATCCACCCACCTTCCAGAAGTGCCCAAAGACTGTGCCAGGAGGCTAGATAGGTTGTACTGCGGCAAAAAGTGAAAATGCCCTTGAAGCCATTTTTTCTTTCTGCCTCCTCTTCATTTTGAGGATGTGCATAATGAGAATCTGCCTCGCTTTTTCTCCAGCAGCATGTATTTTTCAATATTAGTATATACTGTAGCGTCTTTACTTAAATTATGAATATATTTATCTATTTTTCCTTAATGAAACAGTTCTTTTTTCCAATTCTTTCTGTTTCCTTTACCTTGAGCTTGCAGATGGCCTTAGGTTTAGTCTTAATGTAATTGGTTTGTAACAGAAATAAAAGTGATTAGTGGCTTACCAATGTTTTCTTCACACTCATCTGTTTTCTTTTCTGCCTTCTAGTACTGGGGAAAGAATGCACTCTTTCATTAAATTTAGCACAACTCAAAGGTCACTTTTAATTTGCATTTTGAAAAATAAGGCATAAAAATTAATCATATACTCTTGGCCTAGTCACAGACAAGTCTAGGGATAAAATGTCTTAACTTTCTTGTTTGTCTTTTCAAGACACAATCAATTTACCTGTAAATGACTGTGCTTTGTGATCCAAATCTCAATGCCACTGCCTTTCACATTTTAGGAGTTATAATTACATGCAGAAATATCTGTAGTTTTCAAGACTTCAAGGAAGTCTGCTTTACAGTTATTTAATATTAAAGATAAATTATCCATATTGTCCAAAAGTGTTCCACCTAGAGATATCTTTTAAGTGTTGCTGCTAGAGGACAGTGGAGACCTTGCAAAACTGAATTACTTCTACATTATAATGATCTGATGAAAGGAAGAAAGACTAGCTGGGGAAGTTATTTACATTTCCATATTTATCTCTTCTAAGTTTTGTTAATTATGTCATCATTTGTATTTTAAAATCTCTTTATGACTGTCATGGAGGTTACCAAAAGGATGATTTCCAAAAAAAACCTGAAGGTAGTGACATTTTACTAATCATCTGGTAGTTAAGTTATCTGAACTACAGAAAGACATACACAGGACAGGACAAGACACTCAATGATTCTTTCTTCAGCAAGAGGATATTGGCTGCCAAGTGTGTGTCTACATTTTTATTTTTGACTTTCCTTTAAATATATTTTTGGGGCCAATTCTGGCCAATTCAGTAGTATTTTCTTTATCAGGCTAAGTGCTATTTTTGAAGTATTTAACTGTGATAAAATTTTTTAAAAGTTAACAGTGGAGACACAATTCTGTTTCTTTAAGAAGTTATTTTTATTGATGTTTTGTATCCCTCCATAGGTTCTTTGTCCTTCACTTCCCAAGTACATCTGTGGTTTAGAAAGAAGTAAAACACAAATGTTCCTACTCTATTGCTTCCTTTTAAATCTTAGTTTTTAACTAGTTTTTAACAAATAGTCTTAATACCTGCCAAATACCTGCTCTTCCAAAAATGGATTGTGTGAATATCTGATTTCATGAAAGCTTATAATTGTAAGCCCCTATGGCCTGCCACCCATAACATTACCCAGATCTTGTTTGTATGTTTGCATTATTTGTCAAATTCTTTTATAATAGTGTTTCTTCACTCAAAAAGATGTGAAGAGCCCACAAAGCTGCTTTAAGTGGTAGCCAGCTGAAACCAGACTTTGAGCTGATAAATATTTTAAAACTTGAAATGTCCGAGCCTGTGACTGGCCACTAAAATATGGTCCAAAGTTTTTCTTTGCGTGCTGTCCTGAGGAGAGGTGCTGGGGAGGATGTCCTCCAAAGACACGTAAACCATATGAGAAAAGACATTTTGTCTATCTGTATCATAGTGAGAGCAAATCCAGCCTTTAAGAGATTTTGCTCTTCAAGGTGAGTTGCAGAAGCTCCTGAGACTAACAGTAGAAATACATGGTTATTCAGTGTGTATTTGGTCTGATCAGTGAGGTGAATCAGTCCTGCCGACATTTACAAATAAATAGTTAAAAAAGATTTTTATGTAATACAGGAATCTTTTAATGTAACATTTTTCTGGATAGCTTCTTGTTATTACACAATTTTTACACGTAGAACAGAATATTCACAACTTCTTTGTGTTTTCAAGGGCTTATGCTAGGGCCCTTACATGGGCAAATAATGCTTTTCACTTGTAAGGATCTTTTTATTTAGGGTTCTCAAAATACTTTACAGTCTAGGAATAACTGACTCATGTTGCTTCTGGTAATTTGGTTTTAAAGCATATAGCACGTCAGCTCTGTGTCAATGCAAATTAAGAGTTGTAGCATGAGTTCTGTACTACAGAACCTTTTGCAGAAGGTTAGTTAGCTTATAGGAATAACGTTGGTGTTTTTCTTATGGGATAGAACCAACCGATGTATCATCATAGTACCATAATGTGTATACAGAGAAGTAAAAAATCCCTGCAGTTCATGGGGTATAGCTGCTATCTCTTTTTAGTGGACTTCTGTTTTCACTGTGACAATCAGGAAGAATGTTTGCAAAAGTGACTTGTGAAAGTACTGTGCTTAAGCTTCAAAACTTGAGCTGAAACTCTTCCACTTGTTTCATCAGCATGTGCCCTGTTATACTCCCTGTGGACCCTCTAAAACACTCCATCTGAATTATTTTCTGTCTAGCAGCAACTACCGCAAAGAGGCATGATTACATACTTTCTCCCTATTGAAGATTAGAAAGCTTGCTCCGGCTAGAAGTCTTAGGCCTTCTGACCCAACCTGCAGCATGGCAGAACAAGGCACAAGCACAGACGTTTTGATGTCTGAGTGCATGTAGCTTCTATATTAAATCAAAGGCAGATGGTAAAGTCTTCTGATAGCCAAAACAGAAGTAGCAGGGTTGGGAGAGTGGGGGTAGAGCATTTCTTTGCAAAGCGGATACTGTTTGAAAAAGTAGCAACTTAGATCCAGCCCGTTTCCTCCTTAAACTTAGATATTTGAACAAAATTGCTGCTAATCAAATAGAGTAAAACAGTGGGGTTATCTTAGTTTAAGAGGACTGTGGGTTTTGTTTCATTTATTTTATTATCTGAGGATAGTGCAAATATGCATGACAAGAAGATGAATATGATGTTAAGCTGCATGTTTTAGGCAGGTTAATTGCAAGTAGGAATCAGAAGAAAGAAATCTTATTTTATGTGCTAATATCTTACAATACTGGGCACTTTCAGGCAAGAACAATAAAGTTCAAGATTTTGGAATGATAGAAGTGTGTGTCAGCAATCACTGTTTCATCACTGGATTTATACTTTTTGTTGTTTTTTTACGCCAAGTACCAAATTATTCAATAAAACACTAGTACATACTCAGTTAATTGCATATGTAAAAAAAAAAATTCCAAGACACAATAAAATTTAGTACTAGTTATAGCAGAGTAAAAATTGCAATGCTACCAGTTCCTGAAGGTAGCTGAATTTCTGAATGTGACTGAAACTTAAAAAAGGATATTTTAAAAATGTATAATAATTAATTGTTTAAAAGAGATTTGAGAAACAGGCTTCAAAGGAAGTGTAAATAAATAAGTCTGCTAAGGAATTCTGAAGATACTAGTATGTAAGTGGAAGTGGAGAGTAAGCATCCTGTCAGGGTTGGAAAGCGCTCAGTCTCCAGAAGAGAGCAGAATTTGACCAAGAAATTCAAGTACAGTTTCAGTTATGTCAATATATGCTTGGAAACAGTGCAACAAATAACTTTTAGTTAATCTTGTGGTGCTAAATTCAAACTAATGAATACTTATTCCTTTGAAGTTGATGATGTGAGTTGGATGAGATTATGACATTTTTTATGATTTCTCTCTTTCTAACTAGCTAGGCTCTTGCAAAATAATTTAAAGGGTGTGAATGTTTTTCGTTTGATGTGTGTTTTGGATATCCAAATATGTAACATTTTGTGGTCCTTTATTCTACCTCCTTGCCCTGTTACTTCCTTTACATAATATTTAATTGAAAAGTCATTAGGGGAAATGATTCCCAGCCGGAAGGGGTGTGACAAACAGTTTTCTTGGACAATTTTCGGTACCATAATATTGATTGTGATATATTGTATGGTTAGGTGTGTTGCAGTTGATCCTCCTTCCTATAGAATAAGCACATTAAGATTACTGGTAAAGATGAGAGGGCTCTGTCTGCATCTGATGTATAAACAGACAGAGAACATAACTTGGCGATTCATGTATCAGGTCTTGCAATTGACCTTAGAGACAACGGTATTCTTTGATGCAATGTCTTTACTTGCTATTGGAAATTGGTAGGAAATGTATAATTCTGAGCATATGGAGTGTCAAAGAAACTATATTTGGAAATCTGAATCTTGAAATGAAATGTTGTGGTGAATTCTATATGTTTGCTTATAATATAAATATATGAAAAAAATATTTAAGCAGAAGAGGTAAAAACAAAAGCATGCTATCCAAACAAAACAATCCACTGCAAAGATGACTGCTTCATTAGTTGTTTTCACTTCTTCATAAAATATCTGTCTTTGACAAGAAAACTTAACTTTATAGCCCTTTCTAGCTGTCAAAAATTAAAAATAGTGTTCATTATTATTTATCTCAGTGATGCAAAGTAATACTAAAAACTAAACAGCTAAGGATTTTCCATAAGCTAGAAAGAAACCTGACCTCGCTCACTGTTCTCTGGCCGACTGACAGGCTAATACTTTGACAAAGAATTATATTAATAGATGTCTTCAACTAGGAAACTTGATGTGAGACGGCACACTGAAAGGACCTGTAGAAAGTGGGGATGTGAGCCAGGATTATGATCCCAAACTCAGAATAGGAAAGAGAGCCCTAAAGTGGCCTGACATACCTCTGAAAATGAAGCTCTATCACTCGAGGGCTGATGCTCCCGCCTCTATGCCTCACGCTCTTCTGCACTCCACCTTCCTTGGATACAGACAGGCCTTTTCACAGAACCACTCAGAGCATGACAAATATTTGTTAGTTTTAGGTAGCTAATGGGTCTGATGCCCCATGGACTATTTCTAGACTTGTGTTTCAACTAAGTCATTCTGCATTCAGATGAACATCTGTGTAGACTGCTGTCATTCAGAATTTTAAAGGACACTACCTTTTTTGACGGTTTGTTTTGGTAGCAATGGAGCACAGGTTTTTGGGACCTATTTTCAGCAGCCTAAGGCTAGAAAGATCAGTTTTTCAACAAGATTGTTTACTGTAAAGAAAAGGCGACATGATCCTGGTGACAACTTGAAGATCATCGTCTCAATAACTAGTGATAGGACTCTGTTACAGACAGGGTAATGATAGCAAGAAGCAGTGCTTTTTTTTTTTTTTTTTTTTTAAACTGTGATGATGTGATAACAAGCTTGTAAAACCAAGATGGCACTAAAGAAGAATAAAATTTATTCAAAGAATTATAAAGTCCAATCTTGTGTGTTATACTCTCTCAAGTTAGAAACTGGTTTTGAGAGTGCAAGAAATGTGATCTGTGATTTACACTAAATTACTTTTAGTGAGTTCTAGTCCTACTTTTGCTATTGAGACATATGACTTAATCTCTCCTATTTTTTTTTAGATCTTTTAAGCGAAGTTAAAAGCTTCATATGGGAGACCTGAAATGGGTGTTTGTTTAGTAAGCATGTATGAAATACCTGGGAGGTGGTCCTGCAAAATGATAAGTCATTTTATTGCTGTTGCTGGAGCTGTAAAGCAAGCAATAGTTTCAGGAATTGTGGAAAGTTAAAAGGTATTTAGAGATTTCTGTTGTCTAGTTCATGTTCATAAAAAATATTGATTAAAAATACATGTTAACATTAACTTTTATTAGCTAAATAAGATCCTAGAGTCCAATAAAAATTTGAACATTTGGATGTCTACTTTATGATTCAGTGTTTATTCCTAATTGATCTTGTCTGATTGCTTAGAAGATAGCATCCTTAGCCAAAGATGACAGTCCTCTATAAAATACTTTTTATAATAGTAGAGTCAAGAGTTAATCCTATTATTTTATCTATTTCAGAGCACTGATTACTTCAGCAACCTGGGGAGAGATTTTCCTGACCCAGGACTTCCCTGGCTATCAATGTTTCTTTGCATAAGAAAACTGTTGATTCAGTGATTGTAGTCTTGTATATGCTTTCTGGGAAGTTGCAGCTAAGAAGATTAGTAGCATTGAATTTGATAGGAAAAATAAGATGGTCATCATACATACTGATATTTGTCTTTGGTTACCTGAGACAAAGTTAACTTTCTTCATAATAGCTAGTAGAAAGAAGAAAGCTGATAACATACTGATGTTTATATTTGTTGCCAGGACAGCCAAGGTCTTTTCAGCTGCTTTGCTGTCTGCAGGTGCAGGAGAATCTGTGAGGGAGTACAGACCAATTGCTAGCCTGGGATTTGAGTTTAGGTTTGAGATTGAGACCCAAAGTGGCCAATAGTCTGTTCCATAATGTACACATTATGCCCAGTGTATAGGTGAGGGTTCTGCAGAAGCTCATCTCTCTGACTTCAAGTCAGGTCTCTTTCCAGGTCAGCTCTCTCGGGGTGGTCCCTCTCCCAGGGTCGTTTCCCTCCCTTGGTCAGCTCTCAGTCTGGGACACTTGGGCTGTTATCTCCGTTCCAGGAGTGCAGTTTTGGAGCTCTCCCATCTCCGGGATCATTAGCTGGGAATGGGCTGAGCCTGGGTCATCGGGTGGTGAGCAGTATCACTGTGTATCACTCATTTGTATATTTGTATATATTATTATTACAATTATTTTTATCATTGTAATTTTTATTATCATTTTTATTTTCAACTCAATTACCTACTTCTTCTCATTCTGCTTTGAAGTCACTTTAGTCTGATGACCGTACTGCCTTCTGTTACTTCAACACTTTTCTTTTTTAAAATTTATTTCTCTCTTCTGAAACACTGCTCGTGGTGCTCCCCAAGACTGTCTTTAATCTTTCATAACCAGTGGTCGCCCAGCTTCAGAGATGAGCAATGCAGTGATGTCAAATCAGTTAACCAGCACTGTGTTAAGCCAGTTATTTGTTTAAAACAGACAAACGAACAAAAAAAAACCCCAACACCTGAATTCCTCATCATAAAAGTAGCAATGTGTGTAAATGGTATATATTCATGTATAGCAATGAGAGGAGTTTTCTAAAATTGTATTAGAATTGCTACATTGCTGCGTGCACCACATGGACCACAAGTGGTTTTAAAAAAGGTCACTGTACAACCCATGGTAACCCTTATCTTCTTTCACTATAATATTGATGTCATTTTAGTCTCGCCTAAATTATTTTATTTCCACATTCACCTTTAGCAGTAGGTTACTGCTGCTTGTGCATACTACTGTAGCATTACAAAGACTCATGAATTAGTTTGTCCACCACATCTGTATCATCATATCTACTTAGGATGTGTAAGTACAAGCTCTTCAGTAGCATTAACTCTACTACAGGAAATAAAAGGTCCTATCAAACTGAATATAGACAGCAGAATAATCGGGGCTGGCAAAATAGAATAATTAACTGAAATCTGATGGTGACACAATTTCAAAATTGATGAAGAGATCTTTAACCCTGAGATCCTGAAATTAACCCTGAGACTCTGAAAACAAATTGATATACTCTTTCACATACCCTAAAACCCTCTTATGTAGGATTCTTTCCTTTAGACTTCTTTCTGAAATTGTAATGTAAATTCTGGTCGATTTTCAAATTTTGTTAAGCAGGAAGGCTAGAAGCTTAAACAGATACCTCAGAAAAATGATATATTGAAGGTTAAAGACAAATACAGTCTTGGAAAAAAGTAGGATTTACATTGCTACCATATCAAATGCACAACTTTATTACTGAGTTAGAAACATTGATACATGGGTTCAGTGACATATTTTATAGAATTTTCTTATCCAAATATCAGGTAAAAAAATAAAACATGCATGCCTAGTTTGTGTAAATAAGGAAGTGGTTTGTTTGTATTTTGCTAGAGTAATGTAAACTTAAATTAGTCCATATAAATAAAATCAAGCTTTTGGAAATCATAGCGACATAGCTGGAATTCTGAAATTCAGAGTAAAAAATAGTGGCATTGCAGTAATTAATTTTGTGTTTAACATATCTTGAAATAATCGTCTTTGCCTTTTATCCTTACTTAGGCATCTCCTTTTCACAGGAAACTAAAATCCCATCAACTTCCAATAAGACTTAGGATGTATGGTGCATTGGAAAATGGGACCAATGAAAAACATGCCTTGATAGTTTTAACCAATTTTTTCCTCATGTCCTCCTGGGAATTGAGGTCTGATTTAAGTTGTACCTATATAACCAATGATATTTTAGGATACATAAATAGAATAATAAAGCAAGATTACTGGAGATCGTTACTAGTCTTGTGTCATAGAATCATAGAACCTTAAAGATCATCAAGTTCCAACCTGCCTGCCATAGGCAGAGACAACCTCCACTAGATCAGGTTGCTCAAAGCCTCGTCCAGCCTGGCCTTGAACACCTCCAGAGATGGGGCATCCACAGGTTCTCTGGGCAACCTGTCCCAGTGCCTCACCACCCTCACAGCAAAAAATTTCTCCCTAATGCCTAAATTTACCCTCTTCTAGCTTATACCCATTACCCCTTGTCCTGTCCCTATGCTCCCTGATCAAGAGTGCCTCCCCATCTCTCTTGTAGGCCCCCTTCAGGTACTGGAAGGCTGCTACTAAGTCTCCTCGGAGCCTTCTCTTCTCCAGGCTGAACAACCCCAACTCTTTCAGCCTGTCCTCATAGGGGAGGTGCTCTAGCCCTCTGATTAATTTTGTGGCTCTCCTCTGGACTCTCTCCAACAGGTCCATGTCTTTTTTATGTTGGGGGCCCCACATCTGAACACAGTACTCCAGGTGGGGTCTCACGAGAGCAGAGTAGAGGGGGAGAATCACCTCCCTTGACCTGCTGCTAATGCTTCTCTTGATGCAGCCCAGGACACGGTTGGCTTTCTGGGCTGCAAGCGCACACTGCCGGCTCATGTTGAGCTTCTCATCCACCAATACCCCCAAGTCCTTCTCCTCAGAGCTGCTCTCTATCCATTCTCTGCCCAGCCTGTATTTGTGCTTGGGATTGCCTCGACCCACGTGCAGGACCTTGCACTTGGCCTTGTTAAATTTCATGAGGTTTGCATGGGCCCACCTCTCCAGCCTGTCAAGGTCCCTCTGGATGGCATCCCTTCCCTCCAGCGTGTCCACCACACCACACAGCTTGGTGTCATCAGCAAACTTGCTGAGGGTGCACTCCATCCCACTGTCCATGTCTCCAACAAAGATGTTAAACAACACTGGTCCCAGTACTGACCCCTGTGGAACACCACTTGTCACTGGTCTCCACTTGGACATTGAACCATTGACCACAACTTTCTGAGTGCAGCCATCTAGCCAGTTCCTTATCCAGCGAGTGGTCCTTCCGTCAAATCCATGTCCCTCCAACTTAGAGACAAGGATGTCATGTGGGACTGTGTCAAAAGCTTTGCATAAGTCCAGGTAGATGATGTCAGTTGCCCTTCCTCTATCCACCAGTGCTGTGGCTCTGTCGTGGAAGGCCACCAAATTTGTCAGGCACTGTATAACATTGGAGCTGCTTTATTTTTAACTCTGAAAATAAGCTTCCTGAGATTAGAAATTCTACGCTGCAGCTGTTTGTTTTGGGTTGGTTTTTTTTGTTTGTTTGTTTTTTCTCTTAGGTAAGCAAGCAGCTGCAGAATTGAAATGTTTCAAATAAATTTACTTGTGCAAGTTTCTTAGGAGATACTGACAGTCTTGCCAGCCACTGAAGCTCAGATAGACAAGCTCTTCTTATGCTGTCGAATAGAAGAAGATTACCTGGCTGCTGATGATCAGTTTAGGTTATGGCAGGAAGAGATTAGCTTAAATTTACAAGAGCTCACATTTTCCATTTTTTCCACAGTTTTCAGAATGGCATGGAAATTATATTTGTGAATCCCTGGAGACTCTTGCATTGGTGTCAGNCACTGTCCAAGTCTCCAACAAAGAGATTTTCAGATTTTGCCAGATACATCTAAGTGTGGGCATAAAATATAATGGAAAGAAATTGAAAAAAATATCTGTTTTTTGATTATTTGTTACTGAAGAGTTAAGAAAACCATTTCTCAGGCTATTACGCAAATCTTAAACTAGAAATAAGTGTTAGGATGAAATCAGATTGCTTAAGATTCCTTTGCCTGTGCATCCCTTTTAAAAAAATCATGTTAGAAGTATAGCAGGCACTTGTGCTTTGACCATTTTTTGGAAGGGTTTTACCCCAATAAGAATAAGGATAAAATGTTTATTTTAAGACCAGTTTTATAAAAAAAAGGTAAGCGTATTATATGCATATAGTGCCATTGAATCCTTTGTCACCTCACTTACACATTCATCATCTCTTTATCCACCTTAGTATTAGTAGCTGGTGAACAAAATATATTGAAAAAATAGAAAAATTTAAATTAGAAAAAGAGTCTTTTTAAATTGTAAGTGTACAGGAGTCTGCTGAATTAAGCAAATAAGTTACATAATTTTTTTTCTCTGCTAATTATATATAAGAACTGTGCATTAAAATGGAGCTGGTTACCCTTCTTGGAAAGTACTGTGTAAGTGGTACATGATATCAGTACATAATACAAACACATCTGGTACTTTCTCTAGCGTTCTCATAACATGTCTCCATGGATGCTAATGTTGTAAAGAACCAAGATAATGCTGCTGCCTATGAATTGAAGTGACAAAAAGCATTTCCAATGTTCAAAGTGAAGACAGACATTGTTTTCTCAATATTTGGAATCACTCAAAATGGACAACTGTTTTTTTCCCAAATACTTCTGATCTTTATGTTGAGCTGCATATGATCATGCCTGGTCCTGAACTTTGGAAAGTTTATCTTCAAATACTGATGGCATGGCTTCAGTTCTTTCTTACAAATTTTAACGTATCTCTGAAACTATAGAATGTGTGAGTTTTTATCATCCTTAACAATTGCAGTTTAAATTTATATTGAACTCAAGATATGTTGGAGAAGGCAGAGGGAAGGAAAAGGCTTCTTATAATTTCAGTGGTATTGCATCAGATTCCAGATGGCCACAATGCTGGAGAAGTGTTGGGAATTCTTCGGTGTGTATGGAAACTCAGAACAGATAAAGGAAATCTTTTACTATGCAGCAATCTCTCAAAAAAACAGCAGAAACTTGCTAAAATGGAGACAAAAGGTGCCAAGAAGGTAATTTCATTCTTATGTATCATTTCAGTGTCACTTGACAAAGATAAATTTCTCATATAGAATTTAAATAGTTACCAAGAAAACTGTTTTGAGGAATGGCGACATACTTTTACAAATATAAGGCTTCCAGTGTGTAGGTGAAGTGGGGAGGGTCCAACCTAGAAGAGGTTAGAACCTCTCTCCTAACCTTTCTTTTCCTTGTTCTTCCCTTCGGTCAAAACTTCCCTTTATCCCGCTTGGAAGAGAAACGCCGTCTTGTAATCAGCTTTCTTCCCTCAACCTCTCCAGTATAGTCCTGCAATAATGATCATAATTTAGTCTATGGATATATATGTATTTTTTTTTGTAATGTCTCTTGTAGTGTATTGAGCTGTGTAGTGAGTGATTTATTGTTCCTGGTGCACTGTTACTGGGAAGTCTGGACTAATATTTGACAGCTGTAGCTTGGAAATGTGTCTGAATTTGCTGATTTGTGTTATAGCTTAAAGGTGATTTTTCATTTTTGAAAAGTACTAAGGAGAGGATAAATGATTGCTAATAGCGAGGTAATTAACAGAAGATACAGAGTTCTACTAAACAATGCTATTGCTATTCCAATTGAAAGGTGCTGACTTTGTTTATAAAATATATGTATGTCCTGCAGTGCCTGTTTTAGTAGGAGGATACGTTAAATGTTAGATCTGCATCAGTATCTGGGCGTGCATTATTTACAAGTTTCTAGTAGTAAGTAACATAATTGACCAGTTCAATCCTTACAATATTTTGAAATGTGAAATATGCCTGTTCTTCTAAAATTTAGGTGTTTCTTTGTATATTAAATTTTAAAAGCTGATACAATTATGAACATTATTATTACTTAAATTTCACATCTTACAGTTATGCCACCATGATTAGACTGTTGTGCCAGTATGTAGCTGAATCGGTGAAATCTTTTTTTAATACTTGTGTAGCACAAATTGGTGTAACTAACTATAGTTCAGATTCCATTATATGTGGATTTTCAGTTGCTCATAACTAAAATATTTATAAGCCTGAGTGATTTTTTTTTAAATTACATTTTCTCCAAAGGTAAATTCTCAAAAGTGAGCATTTCCTTAAAATAAAAATTAAAAAAAAAAAAAAAGAAATCAGTGACATGGAGATGTAAAGAATTTGAGGTATAAAAATAGAAGGAATACAGGGTATAGAATGAAAATCCTTTTTATTAAGGGAAACACCTTTGGAGGTTCTAAAGTTGGTTTTGATTTGACTTACTACACACTGAAAATTATAATTCAAGTCTCAGATCTTTGTGCTGGCTTTCAAAAAGCATTTGTATCTAATCTTATGTCATAGAGGACTTAACCTGAGTTTACATGTCTATGCTATTTCATGAGTTTGCTGGAAATTTGTGCTCAATCATCTACTGTTTGTCAGTTTGCACCCGTCTTTGGGTGTAGGGTAAGCCAGCTGGCTCTCCAAGGAGAATTCTGGTAAGAGGAATTGGCCTGAATTTGAACCTTATCTTGATGGGGGTTAGGATGAAACATAGTTGCCTTAAATCACATGGAACCACACACACAAACCTGCTGCTGGATTCAATAAAAGGAGTGGATATAGATTAATCTTTAGGTTTATACACATTTCTAAAAATGAACTTGCAGTTAAAACTGTTCACGGCAAGACTGGAATAATAATAATTATTATTATTTTAAAATGGCATTTGTGTGGAAACTTCCCTTTGGATTCCCAAACTCAGTCATATGTGCAAACAGATACTAACCACTCAATTCTCATGAATGTCTACAAAGGACAGATTTTGTAGCAGTCAGTTATAGATGTTTCAATTGCATTTTTCAGATATCCTTTAAGATCTTAACCCTTACAATAAGATGTTAGCTGCGTGTGCATACTTAACTACCTGGTAAAAATAATCCAAGAGAAATTAGAAGTTGAGGCAATAGGGTTCTTCCTCTGATCCTCACTCTTTGCCACACAGTAAAAGTGTGTGTTCTATCTAATATAATTTGTTTGTCCAAGCATTCTTTTGACTTTTAGCCAAATATTTCAAAAGTGAGGTGTTGCAAAGTGAGCTTTTCTTGTGAACCCGAAGAGCTTCAAAGAGAGTGCAATTTATGTTTTGTTTTTTGAAAATAAACAGAATAAGGATTTCCCTATCAAAAATATTTTAAAGAGGATGTTAAGGTTTCACTTTTTTATCTAAAAAAGGGTCTGTAATTTAATTGTGCAAGTAGGAAGAGCTATGTTAAAAATAGTATTAATTTTTAATTTTCTGGTTTTGTGTATACTCAATTATAGTTTTTCAAATGAACCTTTCCGTTTAGACATGAAAGACCTTAGAATGCTCTACAATAGTTAGATTCAAGAGAAAATTATTTACTAAATAACTTGGAAAGCATTGTAAAAATATGGTGAAGTCCTTTCACTTAAAGTTGCGACCATGTCTAAGTCTTCCCACTTGAAGGGCAGATTTATGTGATCTCCTGCACAAATTCTTTTCTGATGTGTGCTAATAATTTTTATGACTTATTTTTTCAGAAATTCTAAGCAAAACAGACTATTGCTTTTTTAGACTNAAATATTTAAATATATATTCAATACTAGTAGATACTTATTTAAGTATTTATTTTAATATTAAATGCTAATTAAGTTGTTAATAAAATAAAAAATATATGTGAAGTAGCTGGAAAGTTACGCAGTATTCTGATGATGTACATTGTTATCACAGAAATAGTATGGTATCATTTGATCAAGATGTATGAAATCAATTGACCTGAGCACACAGGTCAGTATTAAAATTTCACGGGGTTAGGATTAATTTGGATATTTACCTTTAATTGGCTCTTTACCTCTTTTAATATTTTCAGTGTATTCATTATTTATGCAGACTTTCCACACATTGAGTGAAGTGTAGATCTCCAGAAATCCTCATTTGGAACTGACTTCTGTTTTCTTTGCATTCCAATAGCTTTGTACTTTCTAGCCAGAAATACAGAAAATTATAATATCTGTGTGTAACTCTCCATTCTATACAGTTTCTTGATATTTTTAAGACTTCAAGGTGTGTGATTGGTAGTTATAAAAATGCAATGGATGAAATCACTATTAATATGAAAATAAGAGATACACATCTTGACACGCTGACCCAATTTAAACATCTGAAAGTTGTTTTTACAGTTTTTACATCTGAAAGTAATTTTAAGCATCTAAAAATTCTAACAGTGGTCATGTTTCTCATGTATTTTGTCTAATATACTACTATTTGTATTATATATACATACTGCTGTCTCAAGCAGTATACTTGTTTTCCCATATCAAAAATAGATGGGGCATAAAACAACTTGGAGCAAATAATATTTTTTTTTGTCTGTTTAAGCAAGTTTTTCATATAGCTTCACCTATAAGTACTCTGCTTGTTTCATGTCCATAGAAAACTTTCTTATCACCACTAGTTTTCTTTAGCTTCTTTCCATCAATCTCCCTCCTTATTTTAAAAAGGCTTATTGTTTTGTTTTAAATGATGAGATTTCTCCTCATTATTTACTTAATGTTGTTCTTTGCCAGGCTCCACCTTCCCCTCCGGCTGTACAGTTTTTGCTCCTTGTTCTCTTCTGGGTATCTGAAACTGGTCAAAGTTTCATACCACCAAGAAGGTGATTTTTAAAATCCGAGTGAATGTAACTGTTTTGATATTTTTGTGTATATTTTAGCTGTCTCTTTTTTACAATGTTGATTTAGTGTTTAAAGAGTGTGTGTAGGCTTGGATCTTGAAATCTAACAGCAACTTATACAGTTTATTATGATTGTATGAATAATTTTACACAATTAATGTACTTCTAGTGAAACATAGAAGCAAGGGCTGATAAGATTTATTTTAATGTGCACACTAGTAACTGAAAAGTGCATTCGTGCAGTTGAGGGCCAATATGGACCCTGGTAATTAATCTGCTGCATATTCCTGCTGCAGTGTCCATACCTTATTGCTAATACTACCTTTTATGGTGCTGCAGCTTTTTCATTCTTTCTTTCTGTTAGCTAGCACGCTTCTGGCTGACAGAGGTGGTTTTTGTACTGTAGGAATAGGATCTAACCCACGTGTTGTCACATCAGCATCAATTACACTACAGTCATTAGTGTTCTGAACAACTCCCACAGTAATTTTTGCCATTGGACTTGGGGGCATGAAGAGAGCAGAGCCAGTTTTGGGTGGAGAGGTGTTTTAATATAAAGATCTTGTAGGTAGCTTTGTGTGACTTTGTTCTGTTTGTACCTATCTGCATTTCAGCTCAAGACTCCTCCTTTCCTGCAAAGAATCCAAACAAACCTGGCACTTCAGTATTTACCATTTCTGTTGGTATTGGTAAATATGTAAGTTCCCCCGATTTGGAAAGTACAAAATTCTGTCTGCTTTATAGCTGTGTTAGCAACAACAGAAAGACTTCTGTGTAATTAGCTTTATATATGATGTGCATGAGGAAAAGACAATAGTTGCCTTAGATAGTAATCGTTCGTGTCTGGTCCTTAAGCTTACCCAGTGTTACCTGCTATGATAGCACTTGCTTTTTTCCCCCTTTTTTTGACACTAGGTTACAGGATGCTGTATCAAGGAAGTGCTTTTTCCCCTTTGTCAGGTCATCTTCATCTGCTGCGGTCATGTTAGAAAGCCTTTGCTGTCTCAAAGGACAATTACTTCTTTTCTCTTTATTTGAGGACCTTTATCTATCTCAGACTGGTTAATTAGTACAAAGTGCTGGCTCAGAACAAAACTGGAATGATGTGGGTTTAAATGGGGTTTGCAAAGGCTACCGTAAAAGTGAGGAATGGACCATGTTCGAGTTCACATCCCTGAGAAAGCTTAAAAGAGCTGCAAGGACTAATTATTTGTTTAATGATTTGGCCACCTTTATAAAAATTGCAAAACTGAGTTTTTTTCGATACTGCTCTGGGTCATCACTCTGAAACCTTTGTGCTTGACATTTGATCATAAATCTTTTTGACGGTAGTTTTTGATATTTCCTAGTACTTTCACAGACATCTGCAATTGTCATTAAAATAATGATTACACTGATGGAGATGCAAGCCAAGAATAAAACATAACTGATGAGTGATTGCAATGATTAATTTTACAGTCTTGTTTTTGATTTAAAACATACTGTTTCATATAATGCTGGTAAATATTCCAACTATTACCTACTGTAAATTGCAATTCCTCTAACCTGTATCCCCAGGATTTCAACAGTGGAACATCTGTTTTATTTTGAGAAAAATATGATAAGCATCTGTTTGCATGGAAGATGTGAATGAAACCAGACCACACTTGTTTGCAGTATTATGGATTATCTGGTCTTACACTGTTTATGAATAAATCATGCAGGATGGATAGTGCCGGTAACCAACACAGTATGTTTTATACTTGGTTTAAAACATAAATTTATATATTTGTGATTTTTCCTGTAGACACTCAAAAAATTTATGTTTTAAATAAAGAAGCAGCCTGTTGCATTTCTAGGCCAGTATTTAAGCTCGTGGATACCAGAAATTCTTTTAAGCCAAGCCATGCTTGCTGTTGTTAATATGTATGAGAATATAGCTTGAGACTTAAAAACAAAGAAAAAAAATTACAGTGATTCAGAAAAAAAAACTCTAATATGTTTTATTGTTTGAGAAATAGTGTGCTCTCATATAACTGGATTGTGGCCTAATGTACATGTGGATAGAATTAAGTTTCCATGTGTAGCCTGGAAGACACATCTTGCAAACCCTCATGCCTAGTTGTGGTACTTACTGTCATGAATCCTTTCTATAGATTCCAAAATATTTTGTATTCCAGGGAGTGGGGGTCCACTTGTCCAATAGTGTCTGCACTAAATGTGTAAAGTGTTCAGGCTGCGTTTGGTCATAGCTGTCAAGCTAAAAGTGTCTGTTGGTTTTGCAACATGAAAATATATGTTCTGCAGGACTTTATAGGCTGATTTTATACTTAGTAGTCTGCCGATGGCATACGGGTGCTTTGGTATTGTTCTATCACTTCTGGTATTTCTTGGAATACCTTTACAAAGGCAACCCAGCGAAGCCTTAAAATACCTTCTAAGAGTATGTTAACCTTTTGGTGCATATGTAGGCTGAAGTCCAGCATGCAGAAAGGATTCTGGTGGAGAAAGTAGATCAGGACTCTAGACGTAGTACTAACCACAGGCTTTGTGAAACGTGGACATCAAGTTCAATGCTTAACCCATTCAGCTATGAGGTGATTTAAGGCAACTTCTGCCTCTCAGCAGTTAGCTACTGTCTCCCCTTTGATATGTTGCATGTGACTTTGTGTGGATGATGTGACACATATTAACATATCAAATGTGAGCACAAATTTAGTGTGTTAGCATGAATGCTGGAATGAGTTTGGGATTGAGTGAAATCTCCTGATCATATATGCACACCCTTAATCTCAGCCACTGATTTATCTCTTTAGCTGCTTGGCTAGAACTGGAGATGGAACAGATATTTCAATTAAGCAAGTATGTCCATATTATGTATTAGTTAATTGAGTTTCTCTATCCAGCAGGAGTAATTTTTTTTTTGTCAGGTTGAATCTTTCACCTCTCCCCTTGCTTTAGGGTACTTTAGATATCTTGCTTGTTATGGTTCTGCTTTGGGGCTTTTTTCCCCCTCCACTTCTCATTGTTTATCTCCTCAGTCAATTCACCTTCAAAACAGACTGGGAAAAATCTAGTGCCATATTCCTCAAACATTGTAAGTTAGATGCAGATTTCTTTATCCTGTCTTCCAGTGACATTAAAATACATTTCTCTTTTGTAGTCTGTTCCAGGTAGGCTAAAGTTAAAAAAACAAGTGAAATAATTTATGTACACATATAGGAGATGGGAAAAGAGGTTTTGAATAGAAAATTGGTAGGAGGAGATACTGGATAACTTCACATCATGTTCCCTGTTAGGTTTTTTAATCAGTTAAGACAAAAAGGGCCTTCCTTCCCCAGTAACTCCAGCTGTTAAAAAAACACTTGCTGTAAAGAGCCAGTAGAGAATTCCTTTTATGGGAACCCTTGTTGATGTAAAGTGGCTGGGGTCAATGTTCAGGGCAGCAGGATCTTTCCCTCTTCTGCCATGACTTTCTATTAGCAGGGAGAAGGGGAGTAAGGTAGAATGTTACTGTGCTCTGTCAGTTCGCAATTGATTTAAGGTTCCTAGAGGAACATGTGCTAGAGAAACAACGTAGAAAATACTTGTGTTCTGACAGCTTCTGCAGGAGCAGAATAAAAGCTCCCTGTGCTGCATCTTTCCTGTGCAGCAGCCTAGCTCGGTTGCTCAGAGGATCAAGCCAGCTATTTTGAAATTCTTTCTTAAAAGCTGCTGTTTAGCTATTAACGAGTGCTTAAATTATATCAGTTTAGGTAATACATAATAATTACCATCAAGTATAAGTCTTTAGAAAGATATCAAATGTAATTTAAACTACATTTTTTGAAACGTTCCTACATATATGGTGTTTGGGAATATGGATAGCTTAGAAAACATTCCAGAATTTTTCATTTATTTGTGTGTACCATTTAATTTAGCTGGATATTTAAAAGTTTAGCATGATTTCTTACAGCTCTGTACTTACCATTTTGACAATACTATTGCTTTTTAGCTAAGATAAATACAGACTATGGGGCAGGCTAGGTTATATCTGGGTTGACAAAGGAGTTCGCTAACAGTGATCTTTAAAACATTTTAGTCTAACTC
>VZTO01002819.1:0-17402 GCA_013400615.1 Syrrhaptes paradoxus | reverse complement strand
AAAAGAGAACAAGTCTAACTATACTTGCAGGGGACAAAAATCTTACTGGAATACAATTTACAGAATTAATTGAAAAAATATAGAGGTTTAAAAAAGGTGGCATTCTTACCTTAAAGACAGATTCATTCAGCAATGCCAAAATATATTTGCTGTTTATACCTTGTTCAAGTAAATAACAATTGCATGTCTAAAAAAAAATCATAATTTTCATTCAGTAAATAATTTTTCAATCAAGTGAGATATTCTTGGACAAGGACAAGGTCAAGATAAGTAGTCAATTAGAGATAATCTAAGTTTAGGAAGTCTTATGAACCTATTCTGAGTACCTTATTGACAATTTAAATATAAATAAACACACACCCTTATGTGTCTCTAGGGAGCTAACTTTAAAAACAAACCCCAAAGTGACTGGTTATCATCTAATTAGATACTAGCCTATTACAAAAAAATCACTAAAATGTGAATTTAGACAAATAAATTTCACATAGGGTTGCTTAAATCTAGTAACCTTAATTGCATCAGCTAGAGAAGGTCTTTCTTCAGGGTTTTTTCTTGCCATATCCAGAAGAAGCTTTTTAAATTTTCTTGGCAGTGCTAGTTTGTGACTCGGTGGGACACTGTATTTCGCAGCCATCCACAGAACTGCAGCAACACTATAAATGCAGACCTATTAGAATAGTGTAAAAGACAGGAAAGATGTAAACAGACCAAAAAAAGCTTCCACTTCAAAACCAATTCTAGCAAATTATAAAAAAATTCCCCTCATTCCCTGCAAAAAAATAATGACTAGAGCTTCCAAAGTACAAGATCACACTTGGCTTTTGAAGACACTAATGAAAATCTCAACCCATTTCAAAAACTAGCTGTTATGCATGCAGGGCAATAATAGTAACTAATTTTCTACTGTTGGAGCAACAGACTTAATTTGCCTTATCCTTCGTCTAGGAAAATTATTCGGGACAAACAGTGTTTTTAGAACCATTTTGAAGAATTCCTTTCTCATAAAAACCTAGATTGTTGCAAGCTTTAGTGTTCTACCATAAAACCTGGCCAGTTGCAATTTGCTTAAAAAAGGTCATGATAATTCAGCAAGTAAATGGCACACAGCAATTACAAGCTAGGCAGTACAAGTCACATTTTACAGAGAAGATTACACCTATAAGAAGAACAAGGTACTGTATATTTATTTTAGCAATTGTTGTGCTACCTGCAGCTAGACCAATTGAAGTTGCCATGATGAAGGACCTTGAAAAGTACTTGATATTCTCAAGCTTTCTTGCTTTATATGAAGAATTACAATTCTTGGACAGAGCCTGATTCAGACTACTTAATGCTTAGTTTACATATGCTAGCATGTACTACAAATGCAATTTTGACAAAGTTAAAGCACCATGCTTCTTCACATTGCCTCTGAAAGATATTAAAAGTGCTCAATGGGCAGAACTCTAAGCACAGTGGTAAATAATGTGGTCCTGTAAAGCAATGTTTTCTAGCACTTTTGAGCAAAGTAACAGCGATGAACACAACATAACAAGGAAGATCACTATAAAGGAAACAACCTGTGAACCACTTCAACTGCTACTTCAAAGGCCACTGAAAGGTACAAAAATATTTGAAATAGGAGAAAGCAGCTTCACCAAAACAAAAAAAATTATTTCCCCCTAGGTCCAGAATTCCAAGAGGTCAATGGGATCACAAATTTAACCTAAATTTATTTATTTAGGAAAAATTCGACATAATATTGACAGCATATCCTTAAAAAAAATTCCTTTTACTAAGGTAGTACAGTTACTGTGAGGGGCATTATACAGTCTTGATTCCCATATCATAATTCTAACTAAATGTTCATAACAACCAAAAAGTTATACCAGTATCAGAAAAAAAGCCAAAAAAACAAGTAAGCTTATTCTATATACAGTGTTGTAGAAAAACAAGTGATAAAAGATTACTTCAGATTTTCTAGAGAAAAATAATAAAGCACAACGACTTCAGGATTATTAATTTCTACTGTCTGGTGAAACTGCTGTGTTATATTTCAGGGTTAGTTTAAGCTTTTGAAGCCTTTGAAAAACCTGCATGTTAGATCAAAGCAGTTTAATAAAGAGCAACTTTAAAGAAGAACACATACAAACATTTTCTGGTTAAGGTCAATTTTACAAAAAAGTCAAACTCTTGTCTTTAGTAAATTTTCAATGAAGATTTTTTTCTTCTGATTCATGTATACTGTGTGTGATTTTAAAGGACTCGTGGGGCACATGGTATATATTAGCTAACCTCTTTTCTTGTTATGCAATAGAAAGATACCATAAGTTCTGTTTTCCTAACTCTTAAGATCACTCTGGTATAGTTTGCAATTCAGATGCTGTTGCGCAGGAGACAAATACTCACCTGCTATTTATCGACATTTTTAACATCTTTGGTCTGAGAGCTCCTTAAGGCTTTTATCTATAGCAAAAATCTCTAGGAAAACTTTATTGTCAAGAGAGATAATTAATAACGTTCCCACAGTAAAAATATGCTGTAATTATATTTTTATCCAATCTTCCAAATGAGATTAATGACTGGGCTTTAGCGTAGACCGTCGAAAATAATGATGTGTGACCTCCAGAACGTGAAAAGATAACTTCAAATTCTGTCTTACAGACTGAAAACAATTCAGCCTTGTGGAAAACTATTGAATCACAGATTTTTGGCAGTTACTCCAACAATTTTGGAAGGCAAAATCATTTTTTAGAAGCAACTAGCTTTATAGGAGATCAATATATTAAAAAACCCCACAGATAACCAAGAAATATTGAGAGAAATGAGAAATATTATCAGAATCTTAGAGAGTTCCACTTTGTTCTTCAAGCAACAGAGGGATACAACTATCTTTCGATAAAATGCATAGTGACCTACATAACCTACTACATTACCTTCTCAGTATCTACATCCTCTTCTTCAATTTCAGGAGCTAAATAAAATACATCACAAGATTCTAAAAGAGACCAAAAACAAAAGGTAAGATATTTGCCTTCTTCTCCACTGCCCCCCAGAAGAAATAAAGGCACAGAGCATGCAATGTATTAGTTTACCTTCAGCTCTTGGAGCAGCAAAGAGGATACTCCCATGGCAGTCAATCAGCACAGAGTCCAAACACAAGACCACTGAAAAACAAGACACAAAAGCACAAGGCATAATAAGTATCTGTTCTTGTAACTATTTAACACTAATAAAAATAATTTTAAAAATAGTTTGCAATGTTAGCAATTATTGTATGACAAACAATACTTTAAATAACACTAATGCTGTCCCACACACTGTGCCACTCAAGAAGTGATACGTAGATTGGTTATTTTTAAGTCCCTGAAATTTTCCGTAGTTAGGAAAGAAATAACTGACTTCTAAAACTGCTTTAAATGATCTGAGGTCTTCAGGAACTTAACACTAAGGCCATGAAATCATGTTATATGAATTAAATTATGAAAAACTTGTGGTCTACCTGTTTGATGTCTTTGAAGCACACTGTAGTTTAACATGCTTCAATATGATAAGCCAACTGGTTAGCAATGTAGTCCTGCCTTTGCATACTACCATCAAATACGCTGCTTTCTTATTAAAAACAGAGTGCTGGGACAATAGATTCTTACATTAAATTAAATATGAAGTTAAAACATTAAATTTATTAATTTTAAATAAAGAGGTCTAAAACAAATATTATTATTAAACAATAAATTGAAGAGGTCTAAGAGAGAAAAAGAAAGTAAGAAAACAAGGAAATAATCCTTTTGCTTTTGTAGTTACCTGTACAAAACACATGTAAAGACATTAAATTGTTCACTATGGTTAATGTAAATAAAGGCTTGCCTACTACCTTCAATAATACTTAAGCTGGACCTGAACTATGTGTCTTGAAAAGAAAAGCTTTCCTGAACAGGAACCTTTACTAGTTATTTCTGCAGAGGAAGCTCCCCTGAGAACTCTTAATGTTCACTGTCTTTGGTCCTCAAGAGTTAATGCCTCTGGCCCTGAATCTGCAACACAGGTTGCACAAACCAGATCTGGATTTCACTACAACTGAGAATTCTCACCTGTGTTCTCTAAAGCGCCCGTGAGGAACATGTAAGCAACATCCTCTATTGAGGAAAGGAAATAAGTAAAGTCTCAGTGGAGGGTACAAACAACTTTTGTAGCAGGATTGAATTAAAAAATATGCGAAGAAGCTAGCTTTGGGGTATGTTTTCTTACCCAGATAATTCTTGCTTAGGATAATGAAAAAAGAGTAACCAAGGAAGGATTTAGAGGAAAAGCCTGTCTAAGAGAATAAATAAGAAAAAATCCAGCTTGTTCCACATTTCATATATTTAATTATGACTCATTAGCTACCAGTCTTACTCTACAGTGTTAAAACAAAGGATATTTTAACAAATGCTTTATATAATATCACCTTCATAAGTTAATATTATCCAAAAGGAATGCTGACAGAACTTTTTATGTATGTGGGCACAGAAGTAGTAGCACCACTGTAAGTCACTCCACAACGCACAATTACCCACAGAACAGGCAGAGAATCCTCTGGCAGAAATATTCTAAGTCTGAAAACAATATTCAACTTCAAGATAGCTTTATTTGTTAAGTACAGAATTTTAAGTAAGGTGCCCTCCATTTTGTGGTTTGTATCATTATGTTCACTTTTACAGGCTACATAAGGTTCAGATCACAATTTAATCTTCAGTATTTTGAAGACTTACACATTCTGGGTCTGTGGAAGTATGGTAAGAGGCTCGCTAGGCATATTAGATTAGAACCTGAGCCATTATGTGCAGTTATTTGAAACCTTCACAAACATTAGGAAACATGCTACAAGACTGAAATAATCCTTCTGTTGCAAAGTATATGAAATACTTAGTTTTAAAGGTAACATTGCTTAAATGACTCAGAAATCTCAATTTTTGGCCAATTTCCTTTTTAACAGTTTTATATCATAAAAGATTAACAGCTGAAGCTGAAAACCAAAGGCATGCAAGAAATTTTCTGCACCTTACTATCCAATTGCTTACATTCTGTTACAGACTTCAAACTCATCCCTGTCCAAACGCTCAAAAGCAGGCTTTTTAAATCAAGAAAAAGGAAAGGCAGAGTGGTGGTGGTGGGAACCTTTGTTCTGTTTATCAGCACTGCTACAGATTTATTATTAGTATAAACTAAACAAACATTCAGAATGCCTGTGGAAATTCACAGCATCATAGAATCAGTTACCTGTAGTATCATAGAATCATAGAATGGTTTGGGCTGGAAGGGACCTTAAAGATCATCTAGTTCCAATCCCCCTGCCATGGGCAGGGACACCCTCCACTAGACCAGGTTGCTCAAAGCCTCATCCAGCCTGGCCTTGAACACCTCCAGGGATGGGGCATCCACACCTTTCTTGGGCAACCTGTTCCAGTGTCTCACCACCCTCACCGGAAAGAATTTCTCTCTAAAGAAATGGTCTCCCAAGTCACATACAACATATTCCAATTCTGTCAAAGGACAGTTCCCCGTTCCTCTCTCCAAAGTTGAAATCTGATAATTCTTCTATAAACTGAAGCACAGGGAATGTAGAAGGAGTAATGTCATGACAAGACCCTGAGTGCTTTGAATTGACAAAGCCCTGTATTGTCAAAAACACGTCAGGAATCATTTGTCACAAAGAAATCCAGGCAAGAGAGGAAATCTTACGTTTGCATATATATAAACCTTATTTAACAGCTTTCAAGATACAAGTCCCAAGTGCTTTTCTTGTCACAGTACAGTTTCTCCATCCCCAGAATGTCTAAACACACAATTTGTTTCACAGCTTGAAGTCAAAGATTTGTTTCCCCCCACAAAAGACATCAAAACTTAGAATAAAGAGAAAAGAAGACATTCTTCTACATATGGAAGAAAACTCCAAAAGAAGTAAAAATTCTAAGTCACAATTTAAGAGAGTGAAGTCAGAAATATTGCCTATTATTTTTTTGGTACACAAAATGAAAGTCAAGATATTTTGCATCAACAGAATAAAGAAAACATTAATTCAGTGAACATAAATAATTAAGCAAATATTTTAAGATAATTAAGGATATATATATCCCCTATACCTGGATAATCTATGCAAGTCTGCAGAGTACATAAACACTCATGACATAAAGCCCAGAGTTCACAGTCTTTCAGAGGTTTACCGTACCAGGACAACAGGAGTTTTAGAGAGATACACTGAAAAAAAGAGTGAGGATGCAGAAAGTTATTAAAAATTATCACCAACCAGAAATGTTTGCTGATACAATGAAAAAGTAAATCCTAATATACCAATCAATCATTTAAAAAAAATCAAGAAGAGGTATTTATTGCACTTGCCAGTAACAAATTAATAATAATTCTTATTGAAAAAGCATTGCACAGTTAGCTGTATAGATATATCAGTAGTTTCTTTATTGCATAACAGAAGTGTAATTCAAGTGAGATTTCAACAAGAATAAAAGTTTTGGAAAAAGTGAGCTGTTTGGAAACTCTCATCATACTAACGAAAGACTCTTTTAGAATGTCAAAGATGACACATAATTATAGTGATATCACCTAGATTTAAAAATCCAAATGATCCGCACCAACAAAAAAAATCCCTCATTCAAATCCTGATTTACCTGGGATCAATCCTGACAGTTGCATTACAAGTCTTACCTTAAAGATTTCATCAACACTTCTTGTTCTTCTGTGGAAGACGTTAACAATATTGACAGAATTAACGACACATTTATTTGAAATCCAAGCACGTTGTTCTGGTTTTAATCAGTCTGCTCAAATTGCAGTAATAGCATTTGTTTTTTCTGGCTATCAGTTTAGCTTTAGATACCTGGTATAACACCTTACTGTGACAAAGATAACTGCTCCAAGGAAACTTACTGTTCTGCAGTGAATCCATGTTTTACGTTTTGTGATTTTTTTTTGGGGGGGGTGTGAATATAAAAACTTGACATTGACAGTACTGCACAGACACATTCTCAATCAAGCTGTACTAACAGAAGAGCTTATCACTGCTAGCAGCTCTTGACATCAGCTCGACTTTCAATCTCCATTCATCTATCAAAGGAACACTAAAAAATTCACTGTGGGCAGAAATCTCTAGGTTAGAGCACAGCCATCTAACTACTTTAAAAACAGCACAGCACATTTTCTGTTGCATATGCAGCCCTAAGATAGTAAACTTCAGGCCATGTTAGGGAAAAGAACTACCAGAAGCAATTCAGGATTAACTCTGAAAAAAAAACCAAACCAACCCAAACAAAAACTGGAGCACAGGAGACAGAAACAGAAATCAAAAACTCTGAAATGTTCCATTGTTTTTACAGACACCTTTATATCCCAATCAATGTTTGTAAAATCTAAATAGACTAAGGGTCTCTCTCTCACACAACGGTAGTACACCATTACATCTGACAAATCAGTCTGCAATGTCATTTACTGAGGTCAATTTTTCATGATCCTGTCTATGAAACACCCTTCACTCAGGCACTATTTGGATTTTATTATAAAATATGTAATGAACAGAGTACTGCATTAACTTCCCTCTGATCTCTGGGGAGAAGAAAAAGAACCTCACTAATTTTCTGTAGCTGAAATTTTGTTGATAATTTATTTTTTACTGGAAGACCTTCTCAAGGAATGTAATAGTTTGGGCTCATACCGTTTAAATATTCCTTGAAGGTGAACCAGATCAACTATAAATTTTTAACAATATGTACCAGCAAACACACCTTTTGATTTACTTAAAATGTTTTACATTCTGTCTACCTCCAACACACATAAAAAAGAATTTGGTCCTTTTATTTTTCTATCCTCCATTGTGGCACATCGAAAAAAATAGTAGCTTCAGCACAGACAGATTTGAAGCCAAATAATCAGGTTAAACTTAATTCCCAAATTTTTCCATCAATCATCAGCATCCTGCAGTGCAAAATTCTTACATCAATGTGTTCTTTCATTGTATCTAGAAAAGTAACCTCTTAGTCTGATAAAAAACTCTAATTGCACAGCATGAAGGAAGAGGTCAGATAGTCAAAAGAATGAGTTAGTCTAGAGAACATTCAAAACAGAGCTTTACATTGTGGATTGACTACTATCCCTGATCAGTGCAGTGTTCCCCCCTCCATAGCATCCTGGTTCTCACATGCCTCAAATGTCTTTGCTTACAGACATTTTACAGTGAAAGCAGCAGCCAAGTCTTCAAATTCACCCTGCACAGCTGACATGAATGGAGAGAAATCAAGAGAAATTCCCCAGACTGAGTTGAACATTAAGAAGGTTTTGGGATTTGGGAACATTTTTGTAATAAGTACACATCCCTGACGCATGTTTCTCTGTATGAGAATCCCTCCTCTTGAAGTTTATATCCCTAGAGGCAATAAAAGCTGAAGCGGAGAAAGATAGACTTCCTCTATTGCATATACAAATCACCTCTCACTTCAGAAGGTGATGAATGCCTAGCAAGGGGAAGAGGAATCTCTCACTAAACTGGAGACTGAAGTTAGTTGTACAGCAGAAAGCTGAAAGGTATTTCTCATCACTTCTGGGATATCCAAGCTCTCTAAAGGAAGAAATAAATGTCAGAGATTCAAGAACAGCAGGAAAATAGGAATAAACCCTAAGAGCAGCATCAAAATTTAATGATAGGAAAGAAGAAAGTGCCAATGATAGATAACAAAATAGAGGATGAAAAGGCACCAAAAACTGAAATTCTGTTTCAGAAGAAAAAAGGATGTAGGAAAAAGCAAATTCTATCAGAAGTGAGCATCACTGCCACCCATAGGATGGCCAAATTAACCCAACTCAGGAAAAAAAAGGATGCAGTCTGGTTACAGATCAGTGAACTTATTTAAATGTATACCACCAATTGTTTCTCTCTGGCAAGCACCCTAAAGGAAGATTAAACTTCAAATACTAATATTGCCAGCTACTATTCATATGCCAGTTGTTCTCCTGTGATACTGCTAACTGTCTGCATTGCTACTGTCTCTTACCCACCATGACCATATAAAAAAATATTATTTTTTATTCCTGAAAAATGTACCTGAGAAGGACATTCTTCTAGTGCCTTGATTATTCCAAATGCTCATCTTCCTACACCAGAAAGAGATAATTCTGGAAGACCACATCTGAAGACTGAGGGTCTAGACCCACTGGGGACTTGTCCTTCTAGCAGCTTGTAAAAGTTATCTGATATAGTCAAGGTACATGATAAGCACATTTAATCACAGATTTACATGTAAATCTGTGATGAAAAAACACATGCAGTCTGGTTAAAATAGCTTCCAAAGGAAAAACAACAGCATTCTCAAACTAAGGTTACGAGGCAAATTTTGTTTAAGCCTCAAAGCAGCTATTTACTGCAATGCACTTTCAAATTCTACAGAATCTGTTTATGTTTTGGTAAAAAATTAAGTGTAACACTCCCTTATTTAGGCATCTCTCTCAGGTTTGGTTGTTTTGTTTTTTAACATGCAAGTCTCTGATTCATGCCTATTTCTATTTCTTACAGCTTCAAAAAATCCCACTCAGCCACCAAGAAAAAAAAATCTGAAGAGCTGGAAAACATATGATTAAAATTTTTAGTCAAACTGCCTGCAGCATGCATTTTTTCTTGATTACCTATTCAGGCATTTTAGCAAAGCAAGCTCATGACAACTATTCAGCATCCATATGGCCTCAAGTCCACTCCATTTAAAGCACTAACATTTTTTAATACTGATTTAAAACATTTATTAATATATTGTCACCAGTGAAATTGTACCAAAGAGGAAACAAAATTATAATCAAGTGCCTCTTCCTAAATTTTTTCTTTATGTTCTAAAACAGACCTTTTCATAACAGCAATTAGATAATCCAGTTTTTAAAATAAGAAAATGTATTTCACAGCATAGAAATTTTGACAGAAAATATGAAAAAGCCATACAACTGATTATTGTCTATAGCTACATACTGGTGACATTTTGTTTTATGCCAAAAAGATTTAATTTTAAACCTCACTTTTTGAAAACATGGTGTTTCTTTCTTCAGTGCTGCAAAGACTATTTAACAGATTTTTTGTTTTATTGATGGTACCAGAACTGTAAAACCAAACTTTTCATAGCATTCAGACTATGCCAATGTAATCTATTTCATGAACATAACACTGGCATATTTTAAACAGACAAAGCAAGAAAGATTTTAATTATTCTTTTCTTAATAAGTATTATTCTGGAATTTGACAACTTTTCTTTCTTTCAAGTGTTATTTCCCCAGTGTTCAAGTGTCATTCTCTAACATGGCATTTCACTTCTCTCATGCTTGACTGCATATGAATGACCAACAGAAAAGAAATGTGTATATGTCAGGTACCTGCTAACCCTTCCCTTGTAAAGGTTATAGCATTTGAATCACAGAGAAATTTAAAAGCATTAGAGATGAGACACACCTGATTGGAATGAAATTGGTTAGAGAAATAAAAGATCCCCACTCAAACTTGAAGTGAAAAATATTTATTTATGGCATGCAAAACTATAAAAATTACTAGGAAAACCCTCACAAGATACATTGCAGTAGCCACATAAAAGCAAGCAAGTATTTTTAGTAATGCTTACTAGCACTAAAGCACACAACATTAAGCAGTAGTGTTGGGGTATTAGAAAAATATTGTCCACTGGAGAAGTATTATTGACAGGTGAGAAAAACTGTCTGTTCTCCAGAGTAGACAAGGTTGATCTTCAACCGGATGGAACTGGTATTGCAGTTTCTCTAAAGAACAAGAAATATTTAAATAGATGCTAGAAATACTATTTTAAGAGCTCTATTTGCTGCAATCATGCTTCTCTGTTATAGAAAACCAGTGAAAGAGCAGTGCTGTAAGTCTTCTGAAGTGTTTTCCATTTAGCCCAGAATACAGAAATCACATTAGTTGGGGTTTCACACTTTTTGTGCCTTTACAATAAAGTAACAAACTCTCAGACTCAAGTTTTAGCTTCTTAAAAAAAAAAACCCAAACATTTTTAGATATTTGCCAAAATTCTGGCATGAAGAAATGAAAGGGAACTTGAAAGTGTACAGAGATATCACTTGTAACCTTTTCATATAAGGGATAGCACAGTATGGCTTTATTTTTGCAATTGTCAAGAGGTAAGACAGAGGCAGAAACTGCTGTTTCAAAAGCCTGAGGAATAAAATCTGTTTTCCAGAAGAGTAAAAAGAAGCTGAAAACAAAAATACCAACCAAAACAAACTCCCCTCTAAGACGACCTATAACAGAATCTGCCATACAGTTCAATGACTCCTGAAAATGAATGACCTTCCTTCAGAAAACAATGATTACCAGGCTAAAAGCTCAGCCTTTCAGGGAACAGCCAGCCACTTCAGAAAACTAGGTATTGCTCACATGTTGGTACATTTAAATGCTTTTTCATCCCTACAGCAGTTAAATAGAATCATAGAATGGTTTGGGTTGGAAAGGACCTTAAAGATAACCAAAGACGTTTTTGTGTGTGTATATTGTTTTCTTTTTTTAAGACCAACTTAGGATTTTAAGAAGCTCTAAAGAGCATAATACTTTTATGTGGCAGAACCCGAGTATTTGCTGGAATTGATGATTACAAAAAGAATATAGAGCATGAGTCTACCAAACCTTTCTTCTACTGAAAACACAGCTATAAAACTCTGATTTCCTAGATAACCATCACCCTGCTGTCTTCATTTCAGATCATATGTATTATGACTTTGATTATCAGGGTAACTGGAATAATAGTTACCTTTTCTAATTCACTGTTATTGTCCTGTGAATTCAGCAGGAGCAGGATAACCTCACTTCTACTAAGAGCCTACTCATTTGGAAGAATGAAATTCTTTCCAGGCTGAAAGAACACTATTTAAATTGATGATGAAATATTTGATCTCAGAAGAATGTATAATAACCTGAAAAGATGTTTTGCTTTACTTTTCTGTGTGCCAATCTCAAGTCCTGCTGCAGGAAAAGCAATCAGGACATTTGTTACAGTTTTTAAATCGTGCAAGAATTTTACGAAGGTATAATTCTGAGGAAGATTATTTTCTTGAAAGTATCTTCATGCACACAGATTTAAACTGTTGTCCTGGTAATACAGTAAGGACAGAATATAGGTCTTATTTCAACATTTTTTTTTCCTCCTTAAAGAACCCTATCAGCGCACTCAATTTATGTTCTTAAGTGATGGCAGCTTCCTCACACCTTTCCAGTTAACAGAGGCTTAAGTAAGCCCACTTCCACCTCAAGGCAAGGGACTTACGTGTGGTACCTTTATTTCTTGGAATGAAAAAACAACAACAACAAAAACCCAAAACCAAAAACCCCAACAAACCAGCTGCAGTGGTCGTATAGTGGTCTGATAGCCTCATCTTAGCCATCCTCTCCATGACAAATAAGTATGCAAACCAATTCCTAGGTTTATACCATTTAGCATAAAAAAAAAATAAACCCCATTCAAAAAAAAACAGATTTGCATATAAGATGACAATTGTTTCTGTTGCTTGAATACTAAGACATATCTAGATTTCTGTATACTAACAAGCTTTCTCACAAGAAGTCAGTGACTGAAATTGCTATGATCCTTCCTGCAAACACAAGCATGTCTACCAAATGAAGCAGGTTCACGTAAATCCAGAATAAAAAAATGACATAGCAAAAGCAGAAGCCTTTGGAATGATTATAAATCTGATTATTAGTTTGCACTCTCTTCTGAATACATAAGGTTGCATAGACCACAGCACGAAGAGGGGCAGGAGGGAAGAGGCATGTCTACAACAAATGGATCTTTTCCCAGAATCTGAGGAATGCAGCTGCAGGATTTACAAACTAAATAAAGGACTCAATATGCATATAATGAGTAACTCCCTCAGAGAGCAAAACCATACCACATGGTACTTATCCATATTTACTATCCTCCTGCTCTATGAATTTAATAAGTGCACATGCTATTGAGAGGAGAAGAGACAGGAAAGGGGAAAAAACCCTTAGAACAGAACCTCCAAGGTTGCGTTAGTTTTTTTAGCTATGATGAACCAAACACTCTTGACACACTTGACAGTTCTAGGTTACTCCTCCAGTGGAGGTGTTTGGGAAAGGTGAAAAGGGATGGATGCAGATGGAAAATAACACAAGATGCCACTGCATGAGATAGCTGGAAAACTGTCATTAGGCAAGGAGAACAATGCTGAGTTGTCAGTAGACAAGTAAGGAAAAACTCCAACATCTTCACCTAAGCATAATTCCTGGAAATTAAATGCATGAAGTCTGTGCAGCTCATTTTTACAAAGTCATAGAAAGGCTGGAGAAGCATCAGCCATCCTACACATTTAGCCAGCAGCTCTCCTATCAAATAGATTGTTTACATCTCTTTGAGTGTGACAAAAGAGAAAACCATCTAGTCAGAGACCAAACTTGTCCACCATGAGAATATGTAATTTGAGCAGAGAAGAGACCATACTACAACAATCTATCAACAAATTCTAGTAGACTAATTATTAGCTCTCCCTAGACTTATTTGTTTATTTATAAAGATGAAATGCTTGAGACAACAAACCTTTCAAATTGTGCACTTACTTGAATTCTACCATGAAATATACATAACAAACACAGAGGTGGTAATTCAAGAACACAGAACAGATACAGCACATGTACAATTTTCAAAAACTTAAATGCACATGTAGGCTAAAAAAAAGTGGAGTCTTTTTGACCTCCTGAAGCAGATGAGACATTTATTTCAATGAGGTCAGTTTTACAGGCAGGAACTCTGCAATTTTCATAAGCACCTTGGAGGCCCACTGCAAGGTAGTGAATTTTATGCATTGACAGTAGCATTAAGAGTTAAAAATCTACATATGCCTTGGTAATGCTCTCTTGCAAATGTAATCAACTACTAAGTATGCTGCTCTAACACACTAGCAAGGATTCTCCATTTGTAAAAAAAAATTGGAGTGACAGTTGATTTTGCAATAGCATAAATTTCACTGTAACACTTTATGTTTAAAGAGGAAAAAAGGATCACCATGTTTCCAGTATTAACTTTTAAAGTGTTCAGACCAGCAAAATTCCATTTTTCAGGATGTTAAAGGGAACAAGGGAGGAAACAATCACACAGTATTTAAGTCATTTCATCTCCACATAAGTGACTACAGCAACTATATAATGAAGACTTTATTTTTACTACCTGCTCATTACTTTTGATTTCTGACCCTCTGCCTCCACAAAGATTATCTTCATTATTGTTTGCACTCATCGCACCGTTGCTTAATTCTGGAGACCTAATTAGGGTTGATCCATATCTGTTCCCACTGGGTTTTGCTGTTAACACTGAAGCCATCTTGTTAAAATGTGGTAAAGAATTTTCATTTGACCCATGAAAAGTTTCAGAAGAGTCTTCCAATGCCTTGTAATTGTCTAGCATTTTTGCTCCAGCAATTGATTGGTTTGGGCCTTTTAGCTTACCAGCTGTATTTGGCATTTCAGAGGTAGCATCAGAACAGTCATCTTTGAGATCAGATGAAGCAAAATCTATCTTTTTACCATTAATAAGTGACATATGTTCTTCTAGATTCATGCCAGACACCTGTGTGCATACACATGGAGCTTCTAAATGAAGATCATTAACCTGGTGATTCTTTGGTTCTATTTTTGGTGGACTACTAATAGCAAATGAATTAAGATTTCCCTTTGAAAAAGCAACCTCATTATTATTGTCTAGAGGTAGTGACTCTTGTGTTAGCAAGTGATTTTTCCTAGCTAGTGGTCCACTGTTGGTTACAGGAGTAAAAAAGTTATTTGTGTCTGAAGGTTCAAGTGGTAGCTTTGGAAAAGTTTTAATTTTTCTCAAAGAACCTTTCTTAAAAATGCCATCTCTCTCCAGGTCAGTAACACATGATTTTATATCCAAAGCAACACTAGCAAAACTGTCAGTATACACTTCATGTTTGTCCTCTTCTTTGCTCTTTTTAGCTTCAGTTGGAAGTCGAGAATGTTGAGTTTTCTCATTATCCAGATCAATTTGCATTTCCTTTAAACCACTTTCTCTGCCAGTCACCATAGTAACTACAGAAGAGTCCTTATGACAGGTAGCTGTCACATCTTCCACTGAAGACGAATCACTTGCTATGTTGTTTTTCTCATTTGAATATAATTTAGATCCCAAACTTCTCTGACACATTCTTCCCTTCCACATGTTATCACAGACATCTAGATGCAAAAACAGATGCTTATATTAAATGTGTATTTAAACTTTCTTATCTTTCCTAGTAAATCTTTACATTGCTTTTTCTGCTACTGCTGTTGTATGTTATACAAACAAATTATTTCTGGACAACTAACTTTTAATCGTAACAGACAGTCTAAATATATTAATTGTATTCATCCATTAAGAGTTGTATGGCCCCTGCTCCCCACCCTCAATTCACAAATATTTAATAACTACTTTTTGATATCTAGAAAGAAACCTGTAACAGGAAAGTACACAAACACAGTATTTTAAAAACCATTAGATATGTCAAGCAATCTAAAGTTCTATATTAAACATATTTTAAGGTTACCTTGAGAAGGACCAAATGATTCAATTGAAAGAACCCTTCTTCCAACAGCAGATAGGCTTCGGCAAATATTACTTGATGAAGTAATCTTCAGTTTTTCTTCACATAATGACAAAATGCTCTAGAGAAAGTTTGCATTAAATACTTATTTAATAATGAATAGATTTGTGAATTTTGACTAAAGTGAATCATATTAACTCAAACAGTACATCTGAATTTAGATGATACTACATTGGAGGTCTCTTGCACTGTTCATTATATTGAGTGTTTCTATTATGTGGTTGAAATAATTTATCATTTTTGCCATGGGCTATCATGAAATTATTTAATACAGTTCAAGTTTTAGCCTTCAGCTAGAACACTAAGAACAACTGATAAAAATTAATAATCTTAAGTGTTAGCCTTTATGAATAGCATCCTGAAAACATAAAAAGCTAGAATGTGGAATATTTTTTAAACAGCCAGTGATTCACTTGAATTGAGTGACACAGGCAGGAGAATGAATGTTTTTATTACTGAAACTACATTAAAAGTAAATCCACAATCTTTTAAAAGCTGCAAAATACAAATATCTAGAAAGCACTATTCCCAACTAGAGAAAACAATCATTATCAGATCACAAGAAGGAACAGTATCTGTAGCCTGAGCATCATATGATAGCATTAGCACTGGTCTCACATGCAATTAACCACAGGCATTCACACATTTAAAAACCTGTCACTATGGGCATGAAGTAGAAGACAGCTGTCTTTCCAAATGCATCCCATTGTTTCCTCAGTAACTGTTCCTAGATAAACACTGATGAGACCTCCTACAGCTCTAAGGAGCTGCTCTTACTTCCCCATTAACCTGCTCAACTGCTCTTCTGCTGTTGTGAGTGAAAAGAAGAAACTGGCTCTGTTGGTTCACCTATCAGATGAAGGAAGGACAGGAAGTGACAGGTATCCACCTGTGCTGGAGTCTAGTGAAAAACCTACAAGTCTATGGTTTTCTCTCCATATAGCTCCCCCCACTCCCGTCCACCCAAGAAAGGGCTCAGTGGAAAAGAAATGGAAAAGAGAACAGATAGTCACAAAGTACCCTTCATATATTACCCTAGACCTTGACCCACTCTATTTTTGGGCTGATTTAAGTAGTCAGCAATAGCTTTCAGGGACTATAGACCAACTGGAGATGACAGGGAATGCTATACAATCTCTTTCCTGATTATGCTTGAAAGTAAACAAATAGAAATATAAGAACTGATCAAGCAGGCTCTATGGCAGGAATGGTCTCCTGCCCAGCCAGTCCTCATCCAGGAAGTCAATATTATTTCCTTTATAAAAATGAATCTATTAGTTTCTCTGTTGCAGCACTCTTTCTGCAAAGTATTGATTATAGGTGCTATACCATTTAGAATATGCACTATGAGCTCAGGAAAAAAAACCAAAAACAACCCCAAACAAAAAAACCCCAAAACCCCCCCGAAAAGTAGATAGCACTATTCTGAAGTAGAAGAACTGAATCCAAGAAAAGCCACATTTGGACAACTGTTACTCTATGGCTACAATCTGAAAGTCTGCAAAACAACACAAAGCTAAAAACTTTCACACATCAATGTATTATGTAACTAACATTTAGAATATAAATTCTTTGAAAACATAATCCTGAAAAATCCTGTATCTCTTCAAACTCTTCCTAAAAATTAAAGGTAAAATAAGAGGCTAAATGGAATAAAATACAAAACCAATTAAGATACCTAATCAAATACTACCATATATTTACAGAAAAACTAGTTAGTAGTAATGCTTTGAACAACACTGCTTTGAACATCCCAAGGGACAGAAACT
>VZTO01002818.1:0-10635 GCA_013400615.1 Syrrhaptes paradoxus | reverse complement strand
AAATGAGTTGATGAGACATGAAGGAATCTGTGTTACTTCACATATCCTCTAGGGACTCTTAGAAATTCAACTCAAAGAGGGTACACACCATCTCCTCAGCTTCTCCACTGAAATGGCTGTGGAGGGCACCCCACACCCCTTCACCGAGAACAAGGTGGAACCTCATCCCTTCACCCAAGGGACAGCATAAGATCTAATCCATCCTGCCCTCACATAGCAGTTCCCCTGCCTAAAAAAACTGGGCACCATCATTTGATGTGCTCCTAGGTCAGTCTACTAAATCACAGGGTGCAGAAGACTCACTTTGTTGCAGTAATCGAGTTCTGGTATGGATTTTTAGAGTGTGTTTTTTTTGTTTGTTTTTTTTTTTGTTTGTTTGTTTTTAAGCACAGCTGGGGGTTCGTGTTTTCATGATAACCAGCAAGAGCCTGTTTCAGCCTGTGGGTATCCAACCCTGTTGGTAACAAGGTGCTGTTCTCTGGGCATTCCTTCTAAGAACACGCAGTCTTATTTTGGGGGTAACATCATAACAGTTGCATACCTACCGGTGCCCAACGTCCTGAAAAAAGGGTATTTAAAACAAAATTCCCAACTCCGCCCATCCACAAAGACAAGTGTGCTTTCCAGCACTACAGTCACCCTTTGCATCACCACCAAGCTTAGGAGCAGGAAAGCTGGAGATCGGCTATTTCTGTTTCTCAAAGGGACTTTGTCATATGCCGGGATGTCCCTACAGAGCTAATATAGGATCGCTATGTTTAGCCCAAAGAGGAAACTCGATACACAGCTCTTTACATTCTCTTCGTGTGCAGAGGATATGGAGCTGACCAAAATTTCCCCAAGCCAAACTGCAAACAGACTTAGAAACAAAACCGAGAGGCCCTTTTGCCTTTTTGAAATCTTCCAGTTTTGGGATGCTGCTAACAGAAAAGCTCAGTTCCAATCAAACCTTCACTGAAGCTTTCACTTTGCTTATCCTCTGTTTCATAGCCTCTTCCCTATGCTAAAGGGGGGGAAAAAAAAAAAGTGAGAAGGAAGAATAATCCAAGTATCTATAGTTTGGATTTCTCCAGCTCCTTAGTTTTCCAAGAAATCACAAGTGGATTCCCAGGTAAGCCTTTGCAGGATAATTCAACATGCTGCAAGGAAAGGGTAGAGAGAGATCTACCCAGCAACACAAAATCAAAAAGAGTGCAGCTTAAAACATACAGAATGCCTAATGCAGCTAAAGATGACCTTACCACAGGGACAAAATGGCACGTTCATGCAGCACAGATAGATGGATGCGTATGCACGAGAGTCAGCATTCAGAAGATCCACAGCATTAGCGTGAAATGGAAAAGCCAACACTGATTATCCTTGGGAAACTGAATCCGGCCAGAGAAGATGTTTCAGAAGCAACGGGGCTTTAATCCACTTTGTCCTGCAGCAAGGACGACCACCCAGAAGAAACCAGCAACGCACGGCGATGAGGAAAGGCTTGTGTCTTGCATCTACTGGGCTTCCCACCAGGTCAGCCCCATGGCACAGGGATGGAGGATGCGGGTCACCAGTGGGGAGAGCGATGCCTGCGGTGGGGAGCAGAGGAAGGCAGGTCTGCCTGCAGGGTTTAGTATTTCTGCCCCAACAGCACAGGGCAGAGGCGTACAGCAGGTGTGGCGAGTCCTGCAGAGATGGACCTGGCATGAGAGCATTGCAGAGGAGAGAACAGATGCCTGGAGGCAACCCGAGATTTCCACCAGCAGCTCCGCACTGGGAGCCATCACGGCATGTCCCAGCCTGAGCTGCTGGGCAAGGGAACGCTGCTGGGCACAGAGTTTTGTTGTTTTTCAATGTCAAACAGCCTCAGGCAGAGTCGAAATTGCCACTCAGAGAAAACCTTGTGCTCTGCAGCCTGCTCAGAGGTTCTGCAGCTCAGGAGGCAAGAGGAGGAAGAAACGTTGAGGGGGTGTTGAGCGAGGGACACAGGGTTTGAAAGGGTTTGGGAGCAAAAAGGCAACCACAAAGGGATCCAGCAGTAAGGGAAAAAGTATGAAGATAGTTCAGGGGGGTGGAGAGGAGCTGGGGAGCAGGGACCTCAGCACACAAACCAACTGAAAACCCAAGAACAGAAGCAAGCCAAGATCCTTCAAGCCAGCACAGTCATTTTGCTATTCACAGTCAAAAAACCCTTCCTTGGGAATGAGCCCCTGGGGCAAGAGTGCTGTGAATGGCTGTTTGGAGTGCTGCTGGATCCTAGAGGACATCCCGTGACAGTCCCTGGCCTTTCCAGAAAGGATGCTGGAAAAAGATGGGAGCTGAAGGCACTTTCCTTTGAGCTGCCTGCAGAAGCTCAGGTGGGGCAAACAAAACTTGTTTGCTATAAGGAACTGAACCTCAGTAGGATCCCACCTGGTGCATCAAAACAGACTTCAGGAAAAAGAGGACTGATCAAAGAGAAAACCTTTGAACAGGTTTCTGAAAGCCACAGGCAGAGAAGCAAGTGGAGGATCCAAGTCCTGTGCGCTCCTCCTTCTTTCCATCTCAAAAGAGAGCTTTGAGCAGGCTTGGGGTCGTACTGCTGCCCATCTCAAAGTGGTATTCAAGAGAGCTTCTCTTCTAAATGGGCTCCACAAAAGGAGTGAGAAACAACCTGGACCTGTGCTGCACTCGGAAACCAGCTCCTTGAGGGGAAGGGGAAGATAAAAAAGGAACACAGCCCCCAGAAGAATTCAGAAACAAAAGGTGTTTTGTAGCAGACGGAGCTATTTATAAGCTTGGCTATGAAATAAAGATGCTTTTTTATAATAGGAAAAAAGAGAACAAGCTTGTTTTCACCCCCAAGAACTTCCTCTCCTCTCACAGTGCCAGATGCTGCCCAGTTGTATCCAACCATTTATCACCTCTCTGCCATTCCTCCTTACTGCCCAACCCTCCACTATCAGGCACTCCAGATAACACCAGGGTATCTGTTAACACAAACACAACATGAGCATGAGAGCCAAAGACTTTAAGAGGGCACAGAGGTGGCAGCCCAGCTCTGCCTTCCCCCTTGCTACATGTCAGACAACAGTCCTTCCTCTGCACAGCAGAGGTTCACGTCCCCCCCACTACAACTCTGTTAGGAACTGGTTCCAAGAGGTTACTGAAATCCTTCAAAGTTTTTCCCCCAATTAATTCAGGGAATTAGACCCCAGAAGCATCTGAATTTCAGGAGTACATCAGCTCCCATGCTCAGCCAGAATGACTTCCAGCTACTTCTCCTTGCAACATAAGAGAGCATAAGTAACAACAGCCGACAGAGGCTGGTCCTTTGAACTACCAAATGCAAATGCATCTTCGCCCAAACAGCAGCAGCTAAGGGACTCATTCTGCCGGTTGAACTGACACAGGTATCCAGCTTCCTAGCAGATCAGAAAGAGACCAAAACAAACCCCTGCTGTGTACCTCTCCCTTCCAGCTCAGAAAGTCAGGCGTTTGCCCAGAAGCCAGGCTCCAGCTGTTATCATAACACTACCTTCCAACTCACCCAGAGCATAGCTGGCAGAAACAACCCTGATGTCCTGCCAGAACAGCGCCAGGAGCTTGTCACACAGCACAAGGTCATACCCACCTACCTGGTTAATGAGTGCTCCAGGCGTGCTATTGCTCTGCAGCATCGTCTATCAACACCTTCTTGTACTGGCCATGGCCTGTTGCAACAAATTTGTACTTTTTGCCAGAAGTAGTGGCCTGAAGAGAAGAGAAAGAGCCAAAGTCAGCATTTTTCTCCCTCAAATCAGCAGTCACAGCCAAATAACTGAAGGCAGAGGAGCAGGTTATACAGTTGTCCATAATCGCAGAAGGCTTGGACACAGCCTGCTCTGTACTCCCTTCTTGCCCCTTCCCCATCAACTCTTTGCACAGACCAACCACCACTCAACAGTGTAACAGCAAGTCCGGGATGTGCAATAGGAGAGGGAGGATGCTCTGGCGGGCATCATGGAGGGTTCACCTAAGAGCCTCCCAAGCCACGGCTGGTTTCACCCATGGCAAGAGCCATTCATTTACCACCCACTGGCAGCAGCGCTGACCCACAACAGACAAGATACTTTGATCCTCTCCTAGCCTGGACAGTTCAAGCAGCGGCTGCTTGCTGCATTTTAATAGGCGTTCCCACAAAAGCACCAGTAGGCACAAAACCCCGTCTGCAAATGTTGATACTGTCTTAGGTTCATTTCCTCTTCGTTTTGCATGTTTTCTTTCAATATTAAAAAGCATAGCAAGAGCAAAGTAACTCCCATTTGCAGTTCAATTTGAGCCTAGAAGGGTGGGGCTCCCAACCCATGGGCCGAGAACAACATGCTATTCAAGAGACCCTCCAGTGTTAGTGCTTATAAAACTATTTTTGCCCCATTTTTACTAGGGCTGAAGTGATAGCAGCTCACTGTTAGGAAGAGCTTTTAGGTATGCAATTGCACTGACAGACACAGGCAGCCATCAGCCCTACAGAACATCACCATCTTCTCAATATTTCCAACCCAACAGGTCACCCAGGGAGGTGGTAGGTGCCCCATCCCTGGAAACATTCAGGGTCAGGTTGGATGGGGCTCTGGGCAACTGATCTAGTGGAAGGTGTCCCTGCTCCCTGCAGGGGGTTGGACTAGCTGACCTCCATGGTCCTTTCACACCCAAACTACTCTACAATTCTATGATTCTAACCCAGCCAAGGTTCTTTGTCACAGCAGAGCAAGTGCTTTCATACTCGCACAGATCCCAACTCACCTTGATGTTGGTCTCAGGTTTGGAACTGCCCTTCTGTTCCCAAAGGCTTCTTTTACTCACGATGTCTCCAGCCACAATATCCTGAGAAGATGATGTTCTCATTACCCTTAGCCACTAACGATGCCAAACATGCCTATGTCCATGTCCCTCTCAAACCCACACATCTGACCTTTTTTATTTATAATATGACATCATCTGACCTATGACAGCTGCAGCTAAAACCCATGACTGTGAAAACTTCTTCTATTCCCAGTCTATCCTATGTTTTCCTATCTCTCACTCTCTTCAACGAGAGCCTGGATCAGAGATCCAAGATGTTTATTTTCTTAAGTTTGTGAACTATTTAAGACATGTTAATATCGAGGCTTTTTTTCATGTGGAAGCATAAATTTTGCTCACATAAATCCAGATTTGCAATCAATGCATTACAGAATCAGCCTTCCTCACAATAACCAGAAATTGAAATTATTAAGAGCACAATACATAATACTCTTTGAATTTTCTGTATTTACAAGATTTATCACCTTGGTACTAGATCCAATTTTGTGCTCAACCACTGGAGCTCATTCCTAGCCTCTGCAGAAGAGATCCACATCCTCCCCACCAACTGATTTTATTCCCATTTCAAAACAGAGCCTCAACCAGCATCACAGATGCTTTGGCAGCTGTACCACCAAGGAACAATTCAGGACCCTAGCACAGACAAGACAAAGTTCTGAGGTACAAGGCCTTGCATCCTGATGAAGGAGATTGGTCCTGGTGGGCACCACCAATGAGCCATCCCATAATCCATGTTGTGCTCAGAGGCCAGCCCCTCTCGCCCTGCACGAGCAAGGCAAACCCCACCAGAGCCATACCTTACAGGTCAGGGACTTCACCGCAGACTGAGATGCCACCTCTCCAGTCTCCCAGAGGCTTTTTGTGCTGGCTACCATCATGCTGGTGGTGGGAAGGTCAAGAGAGGGCTGTCGGACAGGTTTTGGAGCCTTTGTGGATGTCTGGAAAATAAATGGAAAAAGATCACCATCAGGAAGCATGTGATTTTTTTTTTTTCCCCCTGCCTGTAATTGGAGGTCCTCTTGCAAAAAGAGACTTGGAGGATCTTGCTGGTTCCTGCCAGATGCTCCCACCCCTGAAGCAAGGAACATGAGGACACATGGATGGGACAGCTTGCTGAAGAAACCTCCTTTACGCTGTGAAAGGAGATAGAGACAGGAGAAAGGACTGCTCCCACCCAAGGGGAGGCGAGTCAGCTGTCACCTCCCAGATGGTGAGACCAAGAGGCAGGGTGGGAGAGCAACGCCCAGCAAAGAGGGCTCTTCCGAGGGTGTGGACAGAAAGACACCATGGCAGCTCACCTCAATGGCCTGTGTGTACTGCTCCAGCCTGTCGTCGATCTTCGACACAGGGAGGGGAGGCTGGCTCTTCTTTATGCTGTTACTGGAGAGAGGCAAGAAGAGGGTTCAGGTGATGCTCCAGTACCTCAGGCAGGAGGAGGGGCTTTGAGAGCCACAGCAGGGCCCTCTGGCATCTGCCATTTGGGGGAAGGGTCCCAATTTACCCCATAGCCCACATCAACCCTAGAGATACCTTTTCTTTATTGAGCGGTGCAGCGACTCAGTTCTGTCCGTGATCTAAAGGGGGAGAGAGAAGATGAAGATATTACTTTTCTCTGTGGACCTCAGATGGAAGGAGGTCACTTTGGCTGACCATAGTTCAAAACCATTTCTCTTCCCTGCTCCCTCACCCAAATTTTGCTTAGCAATGCCTTGCTTGGTCCCGTGTTCCCACACTCCTCCTCCTTTCCAAGGCAGGTGAGCAGAATCCTCACCAGAAGCACCAGTGCACCACAGCAGCCCAACCAGTTTTGGGGGCAAACCAACAACGTGCAACTTGACCAACAGCCAAAACACCGACCAAGACCATTTTCCCTGCTCAAGGACCAGGTATCTTTCTCAGACACTTGGTTTCCTAGCCAGGCACAAGACAGAAAGTGGCAAGTGTGGGAAGACAAGGGGGGAAACTAGAGGCACTGCCAACCATGTCTGCAGAAGAAGAGAAGCCAAGCGCAAGAGGGGAACAGCCATGAGTTACTTTGGCTTATCCACACCAGAGAGCTGTACAGACAGGACAAGCCAGCACGTGGAGCCACGTGCAAGGCAGCCCTTCAGGTCAAGCCATCAGGAGAGAGTTTTGCACACGAGGCTCCTCTGCAAGAACTCTTTGGCCAAGACAGGAAGGGAAGCAAACCCTTCACAACCACTGAATAAAGAAAAGCTGAAATGTTGCTGCACCTCACAGCTCTTTAATGCCCCAGAAAACATGAACACAGAGAGAAAATTACTTTCAAGTCAAAGGGGAGTCTGTTCCTTAACAACAGATCCTCCAGACTCAAAGAGCAGCCATGAAGTGACCAGGAGCCTTCTCTCCCTGTGTACTGCTGCCTGTGTCACAGGAAACATCACCTACCTCATGAGCAGATAAAAAGCAGCACTAAGTGCTCATTTTAAGATGCTTTCAGGATGCCAGTGCTAAATTTTAGCTAAGCAGAAGACAAGCCAGGATCACAGAAAGGACATATTTAACAGCCATGCCCAGGAGCACAAGACCCATTAGAGAAGAGCACAATCACCAATGAACAGTGTGACCCTGGCTCATGGGGACAGTCACTCTGCAGGATCCCAACACAGCAGCGTGACAGATATCCCACCAGCCAGCTTCTTCCGCTGTCTGCCTGCTGCCAGCTCGTTCCTCTTCTCAGTGCTGCAGGAATTGATGCTTGTCTCTGAGCTGTGACTTCAGAGACGGGGTTGCTCATCCCTCTGGGACATTGATGGGCATGCTGGCACCTCACAGGGCACAACAGCACCTGAAAGGGCAGTCTGGTAGATCCCTAACTATGTCTCAAGCTTCTCAACCACAAGTAGATAAGACATCAGTAGGAAAAAAACCCTGCCAAGCCTGCCAGAGATAATACTCACAGAAGGGTTTGGGTTGGAAGGGACCTTAGAGATCATCCAGTTCCACCCCCTGCCATGGGCAGGGACACCTCCCACTAGCCCAGGTTGCTCAAAGCCTCATCCAGCCTGGCCTTGAACCCCTCCAGGGATGGGGCTGTGCAGATGCAGAACCATGGATGCTTCCAAAAGGTCATAAATGAGAATCAAGTTAAACACAGAGGGGCTGTAGGTGACAGCAGATCTCAGTATGACAGTCCAGGTGGGAACAAACCTTCCCTAAGCTGTTTGGAGACCACCTACCCCTGCCCTGTAGGGCAATTCCTTGCAGCAAGGGTCATGCATTTCTCTGGTGCAAAGCACTTTCTGAAAGTCAAAAGGAACCACAAACAACCACAAAACTCAGTGCTCACAAGCAGCATGGGACAAAAGGGGGCTGGTACAAGGCTTCCCCCCTGCCACCACCCATCTGCTTCATCCCCCAGGCCACCCTGGCCCTCTGAACCCCACACACCCCATCACACCACAACCCAACATCTGCCTGCCCCAGATGTGTCCCTGCCTCCACCAGCCACAGCTGGCAGGGAGCTCCCTGCCCACTGCAGCCGCTCTGGTCTTTCTGCTCCAAGCAGTGTTTCTGCTGAGCGATCCTCTGCCAAAACACCTTCTTGGTGGTCAATGTGTTTAATTCTTAGTGTTCACACAAAGCCCTGCTAGCTGGGGCGTAAAGATCCTTTGCTGTTGGAAAGATCCCAAGCTCATATATTTCCCGAAGAGCTTTACATTCGGCATTGTGTGTTGGTGAGCTCTGACATCACCGTTATAAAACACAGAGACTATTTCTAAATCCTCACAGCAGCAGTTTAGCTCAGGTCAGGAAGCTATGTGCATTTTGGGGTTGTAACAACAAAAGTTTCAGCACATAAAAGGCCCTAAAGGGTTTCCCCACATTTCCCCACCAGCCCCACTCCAGGGATATGCTTCAGCCACCCCCACTCCTCTTTTCAAACCCAACATCAGCACATGGCTGGCATCCAAACCCACCCTTTCTCCCCTCTTTTTGTTTGGCTTTAAGAATGCTTCCCCATAAAGAGCAAGAACCCAATGGTTGTAGATGATGAAACCTTCCCCTTGTGATCCGTTTACTGGTGCAAGAGGATGTGCTCATACAATCCTCCCTGGCCAGGAAATATTGACTAAGAAGCAAAGAGCCCAGATCTAAATGCAGAAAGAAAAAACCCAAAGATAACACCAAAGCAGATTAACAGGCTACTCAGGCTCCCCACCATTACCCTCGTTGCTATAATCAATAAGCTTAGGGCTTACAAAGACAAAAGCCATTCACTCCAGAAACCACTTATCTGTATCTATTGTCTGGGAAAGCACGTGCACAGAACTGAGGATTTGCAGTAAATGCAGCAGAAGTCATGAGATGCAATTCAGGTGGTGTTAAAAATGGAAATGTTACAAGAGCATCAAAGCAGACAGATGTGCTTGGGAAGGACATGATGCTTCAGAGATCAAGAATCCTGGATTGTTTAAAAAAAAAACCTTAAGTCATACTTTCTGATTTTATTCTAAGTAAGCCAGGGAAATTCCAGTGCCTCAAGTTTTGGGGTTTTTTTTGGGGTGGGGAGGGAATTTCGTTTTCTGATTAAGTTCATGTGTTTTGACCAAATTTCCAAGCTGAAAGCACAGACATCTTTCTCAGTGTTACAATATTCCCTGGAGTCCTCCATGAACTTCAGATCCTCATGGTGAGTGGCAAAGGACACACAGAGACAGTGACAGCCTCCACCAGCTCCAGCAGGAGGACAGGAGGGTGACAACCAAGGAAGACAAGGGAAAGAGATCAAGTGATGCACCCCAGCAGAAGTGGGGTAAGAGGCTTCACCCCTACATCACCGTAAGCCCTGTTTCTTCATCACGAGTGAGGTGCTCTATCACGATAGTCACCGTGGCTCCAGAGGGGCCTCAGGACCACCAACCTTGGTGGAGCACACAGCAGCGTGGTCAGAGCACAGCTCCTCCTCCTCCAGGCTGGCGGGGCTTGGGGCTTTCTGCCGCTTTTCTGGGGTTTCTTCTTCTTCTTCATTTCTCCTTCTCTTCTTTTCCTGAGTGCAGAAAATGAACAAGGCAGGCAGTCAGCTGGTCAAACTGCTTACTGTGCAATAAAAGCGATTTTTTTTCCCTCCCATCTCCCAGGCTTCCTGCCTTACACTAACAAACATGTGAGCAGAGAAACGTGGAGTTCACATCATCTAACTTGGAAACATCCATGAAAATGCTCATGTGCCATTTGTGGGGGCTGGAAGGGTGGAATTAGAGAAGTTTTGCAGGTCCAAGGTCCCAAAATGATATAGAAAGGCGTCCTTGCATCAGTTAAAAAAGATTTCTCACCACTATCGAGATAAGAAAACATGAATTTCTCATTTAGAGGTCACAAGGAGAGAGAACAGCTGCTTTTAGAATAAAGAGCTAGAAAGAGTCACACACAGTCCAAACGCAAAAAGCATACCAGCCTCAGCAAGTCAAAATCCATCCACAACAAAAGATATTTGAAGCTCAGCCACCCTAATGGGCTCGCACACCACTCAAGTCCCACCTTGTCTCTCTTGTTAACCAGGGATTACACCTTGTCACAAGAGCAAAGAAAGAAAACCTCAGCTGGGAGCAATGTAAGATTGAGAGATACATCAAGCCAAAGTGCTCCAAAGGTGCGATAAAAACAAGCAGTAAAATCTAGATTGGAGTTCTCGCAAAGAGCTGCCCACTGCCATAAAACCACAGGAGCAACAGCAGCACTTTCCTCCTCGGTGTTGCAGGGACACGACTGAGCCACCAGAACTCTGGGAGCAAACACACCACCCTCGCGAGAGGGCAGAGGCTGCCCGCAGTGACCCAAGGTGGCACACAGGCAAGAGGTTGCCCAGAG